>JAAAKE020113239.1:0-36517 GCA_010014785.2 Anisolabis maritima
TCATTTAAATCTGACCGGACTTTTCTCCAATAGTGACAAGATTGAAGAAAAATGTAACATTGTGAACAAAATTCTTTGTAGGGATTGTCTTAGAATATCTCTATTGTATTAGAATATCTGCAACAAAACTGCCCTTTGCCAATACTCGGTCCAGCTAAACCATGAATGTGACTCTTAGACGCAAATGCGCAAATAATTAATATGGAGAAAAATGAGCAAGTTTTAAAAATATTTTGATGTGCCATATTATCGATAATTAAAGTCAATTGGTTAATCATCAACTCGCTACGCAGGACTTAATAAATGCGGTGTTCCAGAATTTCTTGATTCATATATAAACACGGGAAGAGGATGACATTATCTACTATATTTACATAGGGAAAAAACAATTTAAATTAAATAAATATAAAAAGAGAAAATAATGTTTATATTTAGATGGGGGCTGTTGTTATCCCCCTCAAAAGTAATTGGTTAAACTGTATCTTTGGTTTGTTCTTAATGGGCAATTAGAAGATCCACATGAAATCCGAAAATAATAAATTTAATAATAGATAAAACATTATGAAATTTGATGATTCATGTAGCTGTCCTAATTATCCATTAAGATTAAACAAAAGATATTTTTAAGGGGGATAGTATGTATCTGTATAACTACTATGTACTAATATATTACTATATATTTTTATCACCCATTTATCAATGCGCATGCAATTTTGTGGCTTTCTCCTCCGGGTGAAATCCCTGATTAAAAGAAAAGGGAAAAAACATCATTAACTTTGTGGCTCTCAGACTTGTGTAGCTATATGAGAGCCGCCCCACTATTAATCGACATTTTTTTGATCAGACACAATTGTTTGGAGACAATAAATTATTCTTGACAGCTTGTGTAAGTCTATCCTCTGTCATTATTAACAAAGTAAATTTTCTCAAATAATGCATTTATATTAAAAAATTGTTCTAATTATTTAAAGGACTTTAAGATGGTTGGAGTTTGGTTCTGAACATAGATAATAAATAATTTGGGCCGTTTAGTAGTAGTAGTTATTTTCTTTATTTCCGTAAATAATCATTTCTGTGCCACTTGGCTGTAGATTTTTAATTGGATATTGGAAGCGGGAATCTCGCTTACGACCAGGTAATTGAAATAAAAAATTTATGTCCTGTTGCTGACGTTTCGAGGGTACATCAAGCTCATCTTCAAGGCAAAAATGTCAATAAGAATATAGCTGCTAGATGTTTCTTTTTTATATTTGAACCGATTTCTTTTGTTCGTATGTGCAGTTTGGGAAATTTATTTTTATACATAGAAAAAAAGAATTATTTTAATTTGAGAGAAAAATAAATTCACTTTCTCTTAAAATAAAAATAATTCTTTTTCCAATATACAAAAATAAATAAAATATTTTGGCAAATAAAAAATTCTTAAAGAAAAATTTGAATTTAATTTATCTGAACCGTAACCAGCCAGATATAGGCAACTGTAATCAAAATTAAATGAATAAATTAATAAAGATGAGCATGCGGGTCATCTATTCAGTCTGCCTATAAATAAACTTGAGAAATATTAATACTAAAGATAAATAAAATTACTCGCCCTTTGGGCTCAATCACTCGTAAATATAAGATTGTTTCCAACTGCACATACGGACAAAGAAAATGTAAAATATGATGTAAAAACAAAAAACCTAACATCTGTATTCTTACGTTATTCTTTGTTAGTAAGTTGGCGCCAGAAGGCGCCGATAATTTATTATTTATATGTTTAAATTGAAAAATTATAAACTCTAGATGTCGAAAAGAGTATAAATAAAGAAAAAACTATTGTTTGTAATTTAAAATAAAATCTGGCTTCTCATGATCACGTTGAAAAGAGAATAGAAATTTTTTTATTTCAAACAGTTGGCTGCTCAGCGAGATCCCGCTTCCATTATCCAATTCACTAATAAAGTTTCTCTAAACATTCATTGATATTTCTTTTAAAATTAATGAATTAAGTGATTGTTTTGGTGGATGACAGCTAGGTTGGAATAAAGGCAAGAACAAAAAAAACTTGGTTTTTTTTCTCCTAACTAGCCTTAATTATTAATTCGTCTTCCAACCGAAACATCGACACAAGTTAATATTGTAATTAAACCAAAACCAAGTTTTTTTAGTTCTTTCCTTCATTCCAAACTAGCTGCCATCCAACCAAAACAACCACATAAATCATAGAGCCGGCCATCAACTTCCTTCATAAAAAAGTCAATCAAATTAAGAGGCTCTTTAGTGGAGTTTTGCCCCCCGCCCTTGTAGTTAGTTACGCCCTGTATAAGACATAATCAATCGACTATGTAGGAAAAGGAAACCAGAAGCTAAAATAAAGCGAATATTACAACTTATATATTCATAATAATTATTACATCCGGCAAATAAACTGTAAGGGCTTCTCATCTCATAAAGTTCCAGAGAATGTCATAGGGAGAAAAGCAAAGTGAAAAGAGTAGTAGATAAGCACGTTTTCTGTCACGTTGCATCGACTCGTGTTCATCAGGACTTCTTTCTCTCTTATAACCGTTCCCCCTTAATACTTTTCCTTCCCTTTTTTCCTCATTTTTTCACTGACATAGAAATGGATCTTAAAGATAAACATTTATTTACCAAAATATCAATTCTTTCCTTTAAAGTTGATAGAGAATCTGGACAGGACTATGATCAATTCGCGCCTACTTCTGTAGACATCCCTCTTTAAGTTTTTTTTTTTTTTTTTATAGAAAACTGTCTCTATTTGTATTTTGGGAATTATGGCAGATTTGGATTAATTCCGCGCACTCAGTTCCTAGGGGGATCAATGGATAGTGTTAAAACTTAGTGAAAAAAAAGTAAAAAGTAAGGGTGAACCCATCTTAAATCTATCAGCATGGGGTCATTCGAGTTGAGTTGAATGAACGTTACTGTGACTGGTACTGTTTTCTCTTGGACTTTTTCTGGTTCTTTAAAGTGTGACATCTGCTGTTTTAGTGATCAGAGGGAGAAACTATTTCTCATAGGTGGGAAAGGATACAATTATTAAATTTTTTTCAATTGTCGATATTTCGGGCACAAATCCTGCTCTTCCTCAGGACAAATGAATGATATAAAATTCAGATGGTAAACGAAATCGAAGTAAGAGACCCACAGAAAGCTTTTATTTGATAATAAATTATTACAATATAATTTTATTCATTGTAAAAAAATATTTAACATCTCTATTTTATAACATTCAATTGATCTGAGGAAGGGCACCATTTGTGCCCAAAACTTCGACAAATGAAAAAAATTAAATAATTGTTTTATTTAATTTTCTCCTGGCTGCATTTTCTGTCCTTTGAAATATAAATTAGATAGCCACATCTCTTCACAAAGAAATTTTAGAAAGATCAATATTTCTTTATCTATGTTCTCTATATCATCATAGTTAATCTGATTTAAGAGTAGGTTTTAACGGATCTATATTGTTTAAAATATAAATCTAAGCAATTAAATAATTTCATTTTCATCCATACTAATGCAAAAATTGAATTTAATATGGTTTGTCCAGGTATGTTAATTAAAGACAGTTTTATCATAAACAGTCCTGGTTTTATGCATTCGTTGAAAAGAGAGAGAGAGAATAGACAAATTTTAATTTTAATCATTTCCGTATGGAATGTAATAAATCTTCCGAAGAGTTGCATATAGGGAAGTATAGTAATACCGGTAGTGATTTTTTTTCGAATTCTGATATTCAACGGATTTACACAAATTGAAGTTCTCTGAATCCAAACAATTTCCTCTCTGTAACTATATGTATGACTCATTGTGAGCCTCTAGACACTTTCTGACTATAATAATTGAAATACAATTTTTTATATGGGGTTACCAAAATATTAATCTATTTAGAGATTCTTAAAGTATTCAAAATATAATCAGAAAAGGATATTTACAAGTGATGTGTTGATTAGACGTCCAAACCAAACAAATCTTTCGCTTTTTTATGGGACGTCCTACCTTTCACAAAGAGCCCTATCCTATTTAATTTCCATATTTGATTACTTGACTGGGAGAATCATAAACTGATATTAATATTATCTTTTTTTAGTATGACATTTTAAGGCATTTCAATTCATAAAAATTATAATCAAAATTATGAATGAAAATTAATTAATGAATATAGATAAAAATAGTCTTATACGAGTAGAAAACAATTGAAGCTATTTTCATTTTTTTGGATAAATAAAGTTATATAAATCTTTATTTTTTTGTATTATCCTTATTTTCTTTTGGTATTTTTCAATTTTTTTTCGCTTAAATAATTATTTCTAAAAACAAATAACATTGGTTATTATTCTATAATATTATATAAACCTTTACCATGTTATATAAGCTCTCGTTCAACGATATTAAAAGATCTGCTCCCCTTTTCCTCTTAATTTTAAAAAAATTTTTTTATCTAATTCTTTTTCCAATAAGGGTATTATGATTATGATGGTTTAAACAAAAAATTAAATTAATACATAAATAGGAAACCTAAGAAAATTTCATACGGAGTTGTTAGGTTTTCTGTTGAAGAAGGTTTTTGTTGACTTCTTGTTCCAGGCCTTTTGGTGTAGAAGCTAATGAATTGGTTGGAATAATCGTTGTTTTCAAATTTAAAGATCAGGCTCTAATAAAAATAAAAATTTAGATATTTTATATATTGCCCATGATCTGAAAAATCTTCCTTTTGAAATTAAATGGATTGTGTGAAAATTATCTATAATCCACTTAATCAATATTTCTCTGGTGTTTTTCGAATTAATTCAATAGAAGTTGCAACCCCCTTTAGAAACGTAAATATTTCTATTGAATGAAGGATAAAAGTAAAATATTTTGTAAAAAGAAAATAAGAAAGTAAAACGCAATTTTTCATGTTTATATAATATGAATCATCAAAATATTAAAATGTGTATTAATATGCATAATTCATTCTTTTAATAAATAAATAACCTATTATTAAAGTTAATTGGGAAAATAAACTTGGTAATCTAATTTTTACATAATTTATTCTTATGTAATAATGAAGATTTTATGTAAATCAGAATCAGAATATTTTTTTTTTTAATAAACAAGTTTTTATAATTGAATTTTTATTATTATTACTATAAAATGCATCTGTTAATTTTCTAAAATAAAACATGTCATATGATATATTTTTTTTAATGCGTTTTTATTACATAATCAAATTAAAAAAACTTGATATTGCTATTTAAATTATCAAAAATGTAAAATATATTCTTTTTAAAAATACTGTGTTTTTATTGTTGTTAATTTTAATTGTTCGGATTTTTTCCGCAAAATTTTAATATATTCTTTGCTCGCCAACTTTTCTTTTTAGTCTTTTTCGACATCTGAGTCCATTTAATCTCCGCCTTTATTTATTTATATTAATTGGTAGCCAATATAATATAAATAAATTTTTGTCGCCCAAGTTAATATTTTGCTATATATCTATGGCTTTAAAGCAGGAGTCGGCAACTTTTTTTTCGTAAGGACATTGGGTCACTTTCAAAAGAAATATATTTAGGCCAAAAAAAAAAACATTTAGTAACAATTTTATTAAAATTTTATAATAAGATAATAATAAAAATGAAACTCTAATAATATAATAATACAAAAAATAACTCATTTTATTGCAAAGTAAACATTAAAATTCATTGCGACTTTCGCTGTTGTATAATTTTTGATAATGCAGATCCTTAATGTAATTCGTTATTGCCTGGCGGGCCGCTGGTTGCCGACTCCTGCCTTAACGCAATAAAGTCTTGTTTTCTCCTTTTTATCTTACACGAGTATGTCGAATAATTAAGATTCTTGTATTTTACATATTTGCTTAGCGTGAAAGTAGTTTTTTACACTAATTTATACTGATAAAATTATTTATCTGTCTATATTTTTCTTTTCAGCATGGAGCCAGACGCCCATACGGCCAAAGTCTCCGATTCAGCCTATTCGAACAGCTGCAACAGCCAATCTCAACGAAGGTAATACTAATATTTGTAAATTTATCTTTTTATTTTGGTTTATTTAAAAAAATTCAACATAGGGAAAAAAATAGTATTAAGGCAAAGATAAAGAACTAGTGACTTAGAGTTTGATACTTCACGATGGACGTTCATTTAGCTGTTTGACTTTTTTTAGTGTCTCCAAATTTATTCATACATTTGATTTAAGAAATACTAACCTCCTGGCAGGGGAGGACGCGCCAGTGTATTGCATATTTCATTAATTTTTCTTTTTTTCGTCTTTCTAGACGCCTCCACAAGGGGGCGTGCCCCTTAGGTTGAAAAACACAAATATAACGGTTTCTAAACCAGTCAGAAATTCTCAAATATCTTTATCTATTTATTCATCGAAGTTTAAAATAAAAAAAAATATTCTCTCTCTATTCATTTCTCATTCACGTGTACTTTTCTTGTTCTCAACGTGCTTTTCTCCGTTCACTTTTACTTTTTTTCTAAAGGACGCTTCTCGTTCTCAAACTAGTTATAATTTTCTAGAAAGAAAACATTTGCGGAGAAGGAGCTCAGCATCCTTTTGATTCTCTCATAAATTTTAATCTAACAAATTATATTTTTTCTTATTCATCACAGATATGAATGTTATTCGAGAAAAACTAATCTCTGCATTAAAACAATATTAATTGATCCCATTAAAAATATAAAGTATTATTTGGATTAGTTCTTAGTTAACATATCCTTCCAATCGTGTTTTTTTATATGTCTACTTTTACACACATTTCCTTTCTTATAAATAATTGAAAGCCCCCAGGCTAGAATCTACTACTTCAAATATTAGTTTTTAGATCATTTTCCAAGTGGAAATGCGCTATACCTGTATAGCCGGCCCGTGAGAGAAAGTCAAAACTACAATAGATATCGACCCCGAGTTTTTGCATATAGTAGTAGCTCGTTTTTAAGTTTTTTTTTTTTTTTTTTTTGACATCTAGAGGTAAAATAATTTAAATAAATTTTATCGTTCAGAAAGAGAACAGAAACACAGATTTTAGACCATGAGGCAAGAGTTTTATATTCGTTTTATCATTTCTTATTATTCATTTATTATTATTAAAATTTGTTATTTATCTTCTCCTTGGAAAAAATAATTTAGAAAATAAATAGAATCCAACCCCCTCCAATAGTAGTTTCCCTTGATAACAAATATTGAAAAAGAAAAATGTGCTTAAGTAATCTTAAGTAATCATTGAATATTCGTTTAACTTGATTTAATATGACATTTATATTTAAAACAAATAAATTACAGTGGGGTGTGGATTCACAATCCAGACAATCTGATGAAAATTTATTTAAATCAAATAGATCACAAGTGATGTAAATAAATATAAATATGGAAAATAAGTATCGTAACTAAAATATATTATATATCGTTTAAAGTCTATATGGTCTCAAATGCCGAAGAGATTTAAAAAAATTGTTTTTTTATTTATTGATAAATCTCCTCATTGTGCATTCTTTTAATTGTTAAGAATTAGAAATATTTATATGTAAAACTCAATTTTTTTGTATATATATAATAGTTTTAGAGTCTTTTATTTAAAATAAGTTTTAATTAAAATTAATGCATTTTATTATTTTCAGCAGTAGTGGTAGCGGCAGTAGCAAATCTCGTCTCAGCAACTCGAGTGGCTCAAGTGGTTATGGAGGACACGCATCGCCCACCTTAGTCACAATGTATGCATCAAATATTTTTAATTATTCTATAGGAAAAATTTGGACCAATCAGGCAAAATTTGAAAACGTCCTATTAAAAAAAATTAAAATAAATTAGAAGAAGGATTCAAGCCTTTTGGCATTCATATTCGAGGAATTTTTAGATTCATCCTTATATATAAATTATTATTATGAAGATATATATAAAATTAGTAAAACTATTATATCTAGAATTCTAAATATAGCCTAGATTTCGATCCAATTTTTATTTCATCGTGTAATTTATTTTTAAAGTTTTTTTAATTTCTAAAAAAAATTTTATTTTTAGTATCAACGAAAAAGTGGCGGACACAAATTCAGGAGATAAATCGAGTGTCCAAGGATCTACAAATGTTCCGCCTAACAACTCAGTAAATACTACTACAACATCTAATAAGCACAAAAAGAAAAAAAGAAATAAATCTCCAAGTCTAGCAGCTTCCTCTCAACAACCAACTCCTCTGAAATCGTCAAATCAATTAAGTTTAGTAGATACTGTTGCAGCAAGTTCTCCACTGCCATGTGGTAATAAAAACAGGTGAAGATGAAAGAAATCTACTTTACATAAGTCAGGATCACACTATTCACTAAAAATTGTTCTATGGATCCGTCCCTGATCTCAGAGGGCAGCGTTTTCTCAACTTTCCCTATAACATAACACTTTTTAAGAAAATAATCATAATATAAAATAAACTAATGTATGCTTATAATGGATTTGTAAGATTTTCATATTTTTTTAAAGAATACAGGGAACGCTGTCAATTAACTATTTCAAATAAGTTCTTTTAATCAGTGATAAATAATTTTTATTTTTTTATTTCTTTTAGTTCTTCAGAACCATCCCCTATAAACAACTCAAAAGAAACTCCTTGTATAACATCGATCTCCAATCAGGAAAGTTCACTTCTATCTAAACAACATTATCTCACTCAACAACAACCGCATCAACAGAGTCCAGGGATTCCAAATACAATTCCAAAAAGTCCAGGATCTAAAGACATAAATACAGGACAGGATGGAACAGAAAGTAATTTTATTTTTATTATACATAATCAATAATTATATATAATTATTTTTATTTTTATATTTTCAGTAAATGAAAAATGCAGTGGAATCTCCTCACTTTCAAATTTACTTCCAAATTTCAACTCTGAATGGCAACAACCGGATATAAATTCAGTTCCTGACCAACCTCTACCTGCAACTAAAACTACAGCGGTAAATAAAAAATTTCAATAAATTTTATACCAAAGACCCGATATTATATCCATATGCATAACGCTCGACTAGATTTGCGAAAAATGTGTCAAATTTTATTAGACTTTTTCAAAAAATAATTTTTAAAATATTAATATATAATACGTCTTCTAGCCATACTGAACTACTACATATTATAAAAGATTAAATGAAAAAGATTAACCTTAAAAGTGACTAATGATAAATATGACATTAAAATACCACTCTTATTATATTTACATATTAATTTAGAATTTAATAACTTTCACTGAGAAAGAAGAAAGAATTTTATTTTTGACCTCGTATATTTAAAAAACCTTTTGAAGTGCTTCCTGGATTTTCAACCTTCATTCAAATAACTTTTCTCTTTCCTTGGTTATTTTATGTTTTTGATGAAATTTTATTCATACATAATTTTTTTTTTAATTCCTTATTTTTAACTCACATTTAATTATAATTTTTGTTACAGAATGAATTTATCGCAATAATATCTCTTTTGGATGGAGTTGTGATGTACGCGACACATTCTCTTTGTCAAATTTTGGGCTTTCCAAAAGATATGTGGCTGGGCCGGAGTTTTATCGATTTAGTACATCCTAAAGATAGATCTGCCCTAACAGAACAAATTGCCCAAGGCGTAGCTAATCAGGCTGCCACCATTTATTGCTCATTAAGACGCTATAGAGGCATGAAAACTACAGGATTCGCTATAACTCAAACGCCAACAACTTATTTACCATTCCATTTGACAATAAAATTCACCGATATGAATGTACCATGTCCAAAAGAAGGAAAAATCTTTTTAACAATAAATGCCGTTCTTATTACATCAGCTTATATAAGTGAGTATTTCCTTGAAATATAGGATTTGTTTTTATGTATCTTCAGGGTGAGCCAGGAGCATCGAGAAATATTTAAGTAAATCATATATAATTTATTTAAAAATATTTTGTGAATATATTTTTACTGGTAGATCAAGTGCAGTCTGGTGCAAAGAAAGCAGGCCGATGATCCGGATAGGCTGGAGATTTTGGGTTCTACTTCTATCACTTGATCCTCCAGCAAAAATATACTCACAAAATATTTTTAAATGACTAGTCAAGTCCGCCAAGGCATACTAATATCAATTCAAATGAATAGGGCTTAAATATTATTTAAAATAGATTATATATATTTCCTATATGTTCTTTTGCTATAATAGTTTCTTTTTTGGACTGAATACAGTGCAATAAAAAATTTTTTTATTTTGATTAGTTCTTTATTTTTGATAGTTTTGCAAAATCTCTTTCTGTTCGGTAAATTATAGTTTTTTGTCCTTGCAATGAGGCATATCCTGAACCGTATATGACTAAAGGGCCGAAAAGGATATCTTTTTGACTTTGAACAAATACGGTAAGAAATGATATAGTGTTAATGTAACTAACCTGAAATAACCCCTTAGTCAAGTGCCTTATCGAAGTGTAATTCTCGTTCAAAGGACCATTTAAAACCAACTCCAATACTCCAATTAATCATACTGCATAAAATTCCAACATGAGATTAGGAAGTTAGGTAAAGAAAATTTCAGACTTTTGAAATAACCTGTTTAGCTAGTTAATAATAATCTTTTTTTTTACTTTCACACAGAGTTTTGAAAGTAATAATCCAAAATTTTAATATCAATATTTCAAAGAAATTACACATTTTGAATTCAAAAATTCAGACAAACCATATGTCTGTATCCAAAAAATAGACTACAAATCCTAGAACGATTAAATTTTAAACATAAACTTGGACAATCTTGAATATGTGTTAGTAAGATTTTGACCAAATTTATCCAACCGGTACTAAAATTTTACTGATGTACTTCGTAGATTTTCTTAAAATTCTCACCACGATATATTATATTATATTATTATATTATATAAATTTTGTAGAAGAGTATTTTACTCTTACACTTTTTTTTTCAATTTTTCTTTTTTATAATATTTCAAAAAATTTATCTACATAAAAGTTTACTCTCAATATAAAATTTTAAGTAACTTTTGTTGTATATATTTTTTTCAAAAAAACAACAGTTTTTGTAATAGAGATAATTTTTGCTAAAAGTGACTTTTGAATCAAACTCGTCTAAAGAACTTCCCTGAAAAATAATGCCAACCGTTATATACTAGTAAAAAAATAAAATTCATACTCGAATAAAATACTAGAAATAATTAGTAAGTCAGTGTGTAGCTTCCCCAGATTGTTTTACATCCTTCCATCTACCAAAACTCTCTCTCTCCCTCTTCTTTTGACATTTCCGAAGTATTGGCCAATCAAGAATTCTAAATTTTTGATTGTTCAATTAAATAATCCTATCATTATTATAGGCAAAATATGAACTAAAGTTTGAGAGGTGATGCCATGAACTTGTGAGTTCCATAAACCAACCAGTTAGCCTTCATGAAGTGAGAAGGAATGTTCTTTCTTTAATGTTAATTAATTGTTTAAAAACAATACATTTCAAAATATAAGATATCTATTATTTAAGATGATAGTCTTTTTTTTTTTTGATATGGAAGCAAAGATCCAGCGGACCTATAATGACCAATGGTCACATGCAACCAGGAAGAACAGGAGAAGGAGGGAGTGGGGACTTTAAAAGGGGCTTGTTGGATTTGAAAGATAGTATTAGGGAGGTTATGGGGAAGACTGGAATTGACTAGTCCTTAGATGAATTATGTTCGAATATAATAAAAACATATTTTTAAATTTTGTAAACCGTATTTTATGTCAAATTTGAATTAACTATACTCATTCATTGACTATTACTATGTCCCCTTTTAGTTCTTTGTGGCCCGTTATGACTTGAGCTCGTAAAATAAAAGGGCCAAGCCAAATTTCATCTACTACTACATATTATTTAAAAATTTTTTTCAGAACCTGCTGAGGAATTAGAATTCTCACAAGAAAATGGCCGAAACTTGACATTTAACACACGGCATTCAGCTACATGTCAATTAGTTTATCTAGATAGAGCATGTGTTCCTCATTTAGGCTATTTGCCTCATCATATTCTAGGCCAAAGTGTTCTTGAGCTTTATCATCCTGAAGACATGTCTGAATTAAAAGATGTGTATCAGACAGGTAAATATTATTTATAAAGAAAATTCATATTCTCATATTTTAGTATTGGTAAAGAAATATATTACCTTTCACGAAATATTGTATTAAAATGTACTCTAAAATTTTAGTAATGAAAGAAGCTGGAGGAAGTATAGTAAAAAGCAAACCTTATAGGCTTCGAGTACAAAATGGAGGATATATTCATCTAGATACAGAATGGTCTAGTTTTGTGAATCCTTGGACTCACCGACTTGAATTTATTACTGGCAAACATCGAGTACTTAAGGTAAGTTTATTTGAATAATTCTGATTATTGCTTTAGATGGATGGCAGGCAAGACAATGAGAAAAAGAAAAAAAACGTGGTTTTTTCCTCTCTAGTCTTTATTATTGACTCGTGTCGACGTTTCGGTCGTGTCTTCCGACCTTTCTCAATACCCGGTCAAATGGAAGAGATGTCAAAATCATAATTATCATAATCAACCCGTCATCTCCTTTTTGAATTCTATTTTTGATTTTAATCATTTTAAGGGAGAAATTAAAGCCGATATAGAGATTGGCAAAGCTGAGAAAGGGAATGAGAAATCTATAGATCTTTCCTGGTCATTATTGATCATTCATTGTTTGAAAATTTATTTTCATACTTAATTTGAAAAATCAAGATGTCAAATGCTTATACAAATCTGACTTTTATTATTTATGTGGGAATGTGATATTTGCTGCTGAAATAGGGTTATTTAATCCACTTCTTCCACTATAAATTTGGTGTGAAAAACGGAGGCAGCTCACATTTGATGCATTTCTTGTTCTGTGATTCTATGTGGATGGATATATTAAAAATGATGTTCATTATTCTTTGGCATCTCTATGGTTCATTGAATAACTACTACATGCTATTTCTGCATTTCAGCAAGAAAGTAGAAGTTAAGCATAAAATACCCGAATATTCCTTCAGGTATCTGACCAGTGCAACTTGGGGATGAACTCCATGTCCTGTACTTTCATAGTGCACTCAGATGAAGATAAAGGCAGGATAAAGCCTACTTTGACACCACATGATCCTGATTTCCTATCTGAGTATAGATAAGAGAAAGTTAAAACAAGACCCAGTTTCTAAGTTTAAACAGAATGTTCTAGAACATATAATATAAAAGTGTCGTAGTGTATAAGAAAAGACAGAAAGGAATTGTGTCATACCTGCCGATTACTGTTGGACAAGAGATTGACAAGAGATATCTTCTAATTGAATTAGAGGTGACAAGCAAAAAGAATGCGCACAAATTAATACACCACTTTTTTTTAGATAATAATATAATGCTGTTGAAATTTTGTTTTTTGCTATAATTATATATAGAAGAATAAGTTGTTCATCTTTGAAACTAGAGCTAAGAAAACAAAACTATTAGCAGATTTTTTCGACCCAAAATTAGTAAAATTTGGCTACTTTCATTAAATTCTTTATTTATATATAATATATATAGTCATTTTTGATGTCTCCCCTGATTTATTTTTAAAAAGATTTCATTTATTTAATAAGTAACTCTAACAATTTCTGATACTCTTTTTTAGGGTCCTCCAAACCCAGATGTATTTAAAGAGTGTTCTGAAGAAGATATTATTTCACTTCCAGAGGATGTTATTACCCGAAGTAAATTGTTTGCTGAAGAAATTTTGGCACTACTACGTCAAGTTAAACAGGTAAATAAATAAATTTTACAATGGAGATATTGAGGACTGAATTCAAAAAAGCGACCTACAAAATCCGTCTGATATGTGTGTGTGTGTGTGTATGTTAGGATGACGAAATTAAGATTTTCTTTGAAAAAATGTTTTTTTAAAAAAATGTAATTTAAATAAATTTTCGTTTTTTTAATTACACAAATATTAATAAAATTTGGCTACATTTATTTTATTCCTGAAAATTAATTCATTTTTAAATTTTCCGCTTATCCATTGTCCATATTTATTGGCCAATCACGTTATGTCTTTTGCAAAGGTTGAATGATTGTTAAGGCAGTAAAATATATCCAATCAGTGCTTCATTAGTATTGTTATTTATCATCAAATATAATTATTTACTTTTACTTACTAATGTTTTTTTTCAACTAACTATAAAGGCCGAATTGAGTAAACTAAATAATCTAAACTAAATATCTCACCCAAGAAAAAATTTTAAATTCATTAATCATTTATAATTTATATATTTTAATTCAAATTAATTAATGATCTTGAGTTATTATTTCATCATTTTATAAAATCTTGCCTATAACATCCGAAGAGTTGAAAATAAGAAACTTTTTATTTTCAAAATTGAAATTTCAAAGAATTTCTAATAAGTCGAAAAATTAAGCTAAAAATTTGTTTGTGTTTGTATGAGAAAGAGATATAAACACGATTGCTCCTGACCATTTGACAAATCAAAATCAAATTTTAATTTATGTCTCAGCTTTTCAAAAAAAGTTAGGGCAGCATCTTTTGGTAATAGGTGAAAAAAAAGTAATACTTCATTTTAAACTTGAAGAATAAAAATACTCCCTAAACTATTAAGGTTAGCAAAAAATTATGCATAAAACTTTTTTAATTTACATTTGATATTGTTCTAAATTTTTAAATGTTTTAGTAATAAATAAATTATAGTCCCCTCCAAGAGATTAAAGTTATAGAAAAGTATTTTGTCACTGTTGACAACTATTCGTGTGTGGAGATGGGGGCAATTCTACATTTTTTTCCTGTATTTACAAGTTTTACGTAGTAATTAGTATTTTTCATAAAAACTTATTGATAGGAATAAATCAAGAAAAATTGTTGTTGTAGGTTATTCCTCTGGAGCGTTCGCGTTTCGAAGTGGCGAAACGTTGCCGAGATTTAGCTTCGTTCATGGAACGTGTTAACTCGTTATCACTGGATTGTTCAACCCAAACATCACTGGATCCGTTTCTTTCGTTATCAAACCAGACTGGTCATAGTGGGGGTGGTGGTGGACTTGGTCTGGGAGGTCTCTCACCCGCCGTTCTTGGACCTGGACGCTCGTTATCTGAACGTGATAGTGTTGTTTTAGGCGAGATCTCGCCCCATCATGAGGGTCATTTATTGGCCGCCGGTTCTGGTGAGGATGTTATGGTTACCAGGCTAGCCACCACTGGCGAAGACAGCAAAAGTGGCAGTGAAACGCCACCGAGCTATAATCAACTTAATTATAACGATAATATACAACGGTCAGTTTTTTCATTTGAAATCGTTAAAAAATTTCCTTTTTTCTCACCAATTTTTTTTCATAGTCGCTTAATCACATATCTACTAATCTAATTTGATGATTCTATAAAGGAAGTGAGGATGTGTTAATTTTAATAATTTTAATTATATATAATAATTTCACTAGTCAACAAGATTTTATTCACAAGATAACAAATTATAATTCTCTAGTGTATTTTTATGATGAATTCAAATACTTAATCATAATTTTTCCATCAAGCTTATTTTTTTGTGACAATTTTTGAGATAAAGATTTAGCATTTTTAATACCCTATAATAGGAGTAACTTATATTTAGTGTTTTGTATTCGAGATGTAATTTAGGAAATGATTCATACTAAAGAAAGTTAATATAATCAAGGCTGCAAGATTATTCATGTCCAGACTTATCTATAATCTGATATTGTTCTGAATATAACTCGTTAGAATTTAGTTGCCCTATTTAGAGTGAACGATATATTGCGTTTTCTCTAGTATTAATTAGTTTAATTACTACTGTAAAATTATTATGACTATTTTTTCAATAATGGCTAGAGCGTGTTTAAATGATCAGGTAAGTAAGTATGGGTAGGATGAACTCTCAAGTCATAGGGGCAAAAATATTTCTATTAAAAAAGTGTTAGAAATATTATTTCAGGAGTAAAGTTGGTGATTTTAATGTGAAATAAGCGACATTTATCCCCAAGTCAACCCAACATCCCCATGACGTTTAACTCGCGATTAGGAGAATAGTCATAACCAGTTTTCCTTTATCCCCATGATCTCCTGTGACCTCCTGTGACCGGAATAACCTCTCTGCTACTATCTCCCCTAAAACTTACAATCTGCAATCTTTCAAAGCCAACCTCAATAAGCACCTTTTAAATTTCTCACTCACACATTGAGAATTCTTTACAGTGGCGGTTCATGCCTTGATATTGAGGAGGGGTATTACAACCCAAGGAAGGGGAGGGAAATTTTATTTTTTATATATTCTACACTAAACCCATTCATCGCAAATGTAAATATTGTAATTTATATATAATTATAATATATAAAGAGTAAAAAAAATACACCGAATAGGTTAAGGGAAAAAGAAGATATAAACTTAGATTATTCATATTTGACCTCGATGTAGGAACAAACCTTCTTTCTAGAAATATTAATCTAACTTTCGAACTCGGTGATGAGGCTACCTAAGGTGCAGGTTATCCGAGGGATTTTTTCAGGCATAGAGAATAGCTTCTGAATCTCAGCGAAAATAGCCGAAATTAGCCGAATATGTCATTCTCGGACCTGTTGACTTCCAGCACCCGGCAATTTCTTTCGAGCGTTCACAAAAATATATCAATTTAAGTTAAAATACCTTAAAATAAAGGAAGGCAGATATCAGCTACAAAAAAGAAGGCTTTGGATGCCAAAAGCCCAAAGAAGACGTCCTGTCCTGATTACTACTACTCCAAATACTTTGGCCCTGATCACAAATAGCTAATAAGTGACTGAAGATGAACCAATAAATTTTGTCATCTAAGGACTTCTTTTTTGTTCTTGCAATCTGTCTTTTATTTCCTTTATCAGCCACCAACAGCAACTCACTACTAATCAATTTAAAAAAATACTTAATTTGATATTTTTATATAATATCGTAAATATTCAAAATAAAGAATAATTATTATATTATTGGTATGTTCAATCGTAAATTTAGTAATTTATTTTCGTATTTTTTTGCTGGGGGTGCTATAGACAAACTGCTACTATTCTAATTCCATAAAATTTTAAATAACTGACACAAAAAACCTTGCTTGATGGAAAATTTTCAAAAGTATTTTTGAATTCACTAAGAAAAATATTTCTACAGTTAGTTTATTTTTGTCCTTGTGAAAGAAAAAAGTTCTTTTTTCTAGACTAGTGTTATTAAAACTAAATAAAAAATAATTTTCTTCGCGAATGAAAAATTAATTTTAAATCATTTAAAAATTTTTAGGCTTCTTTATTAGTATAAATTGTTATTTAAGTTAAATTCTTTAAAATTTTGCTAGAAATAAAAATTATTTTTTTATTTATTGTCAAAAAAGCCCGTGGCTGACCACTTAGAAATGTTGACTAAGTTATTTCATAACTTTACAAGCCAACGAATATGAGTCTATATAGCCTCAGATGCCGATAGACTAAAAAAAATCAATTTTAAAGCGACCATGGAAATTTCATATTCCCACTCCGTCCGTTTTAAACTCTCATATTTGTTTTCATTTAATGAATTATGAATTTTCAAGGTATGAAATGTCCTGGGTTCAAATTTTATTCATTTTTTTATTTATTTAGTTTTATTACTTTAGTTTTATTCACTAGGGCCTAAGTTTAATTATTAAAAAATAATCATGAATTTCTTCATTTTTAAAAAAGGTATTTTAATAAAGGCGGATCAAAAAAAAATCATATGATATTTTTATAAAAATGGACCAAGTGATTTCTATTTTTTAATTTAAATAAATTAATTTTAAAATTAATGAAACAGTGAATTTCGAGAAGAAAAAAAATAACTTCTTTTAAATGAATGTATCATTTGTCTATTTTTATCTCTGAGAATTAACTCAATTTACTTCTTCAATTTTTACTATAAGCCTATTTCTAAATTAATAGAAATTTCCATTAAATTAAAAAAAAATTTAATTCAAAATAAATCTTTCAAATTAATAAACTTAAAATCATTTAAATTTAATCATTTTTATGAATTTTAATTCTTACTTTTGATTTTTAATTTTATCAGGCATTTGAGAACCAAATCCGCCTTCTTAAAAAATTCATTTTATATTTTCAATTAATTTTAACTAATTTTAATTAGAATTAAATTTTAAGTAAGTATTTAAAATTTTTCATATAGATTTAAAATAATTTGTTTTTGCATGAATTGATTACATTTTGTTTTTATTTCCTTTGTTTTCTATTCTTTTTCTCCTTTAGAGCCCTAGTGAACAATTATGTTTTCCTAAATTTTTGTTTATTTTTTTTTTGGTGTCTATGTGTTTTTGGGGTGGGTGCCAGCTTTGAAATGATCAGCTTCGAAGAAAAGATTCGTCGGTATGTACCTTTCTTGTGTATATTTATCTATTCATTTTCTTGGCTTTTCTTATTAATAAAGGTGGAGGCTTTTAATAAATTTGGGGGTTAGTAGAATAAATTTAAGATATAAATTACACTCAGCAACAAAAAACTGGAAACATGATTTTCTAATTAAAATGATAAATATGAATATTCTGACTCTTAATTTAAATTAAACGAAGAATTTTAATAATAAATAGCAAAATCTTTGAGAATGTCTGTTGCCCCACAAATAAACCACGCTTCTTCGGTTTCACTTGATGTATTTCATTAGATAATAATCAACATGTGTCTTTAAATTTGTGGGTCAATACTTTCAATTTTAGGAGCTGTTTTGAATATTTAATTTAAAAGACCTAATTTTTAGAAAATTTACTAATTTCTGAATAAAAATATTTTATTTAATAATAAATTAACTTAATTAAAAAGAAATAAAATATTTATAGTTTCCATAGTTTTTAGAAAAATATGTTTCTGTTTCTATTTTTTGTTCTTGAGGGTATATTTATAGTCTAAACCTTCTCTTAAATCTATCTGTACAATAAAATTAAATTATGTTTAAAACATATTTTTAGGCTCACAATATTAACGGTTAAAAATTTTTTTGTTTTAATATAAAGAATTAAAAAATCAACAGAGATGGGCAAAATCCTCAAAAAAAAAATTCACATCTGGCAAAAAAATAAGTTTAGAATCTGTAATTCTATTCATTTTTCACAATTGGTTCTAAATCCTAGATTTTAAGACATAAATAAAATTTCAGCATTTTGAAAATTATTTTTGTTTAAAGGCTTTATATAAATTATCTCTTTTGGCTTCATATTCATCTCATTAAGGATTATATTTATTTTATATTTTATTCCGACATCGGATTGGTTCTAGGGATTTAGATATAAAATGATCGTGATCCTGCCCATCCCTGTCTAGAAATATAATTTATGTTATTTTATAACAAGGATAAGTTTAATATCCTCCCCAAAATTAAACAAAATTAATTTTACCACTTTTTTAAATAAATTTTTTCTTGCCTTCTAAGACATTCTACAGAAATTTAATTCATTAATAAAATGAAAATGAAAATTAGGCTATAAAAAACACAAGGTATAATTACTTAAATCACTTGGTCTTAAAATAAAAATAACTTAATTTTAAAGTTTTTCTCTTAAATGGTGAGAGATTCTATTATTTACTTATTTACAAAAACTGAACTATGAGATAATAAAAAATAATCTTTTAATGTTCTGTTTTTACTTCTAGTTGATTTGGTCTTCTGGTCTATCCTCTGCATGGGTCATCTTTTTCTCTTTATCATATTTTCGTATTTCATTTATGAGAGCTTACAAACAATTAATGCACTTTTAACATAAATTATTATAATTAGTAGTTCATTTTCTAATGCGGGATGTATGATATTATCTGTTGGCTCTGCTAGGTTTTTCGAGAGCAAACCAAAAACTACCTTATCAGATGAATCTACTGGGGAGAGTAAACTCGATGCCAATCGCTCAAGTACAGATGAGGAAAATAAATCATTGCCAGTAGCTGAATCCAGCATTCGTTCTTGCCAAAATAGGTATTTTTTTTATCATATGCTACCTTTAATATAAAAGATGATTTATACTAAATATTTTATTTTATTATTATAGGAAAAGTGGTTCTCATGCCCACGACTCTGGCTCAGCAGGTTCCGGTTTAAGTTCTGGTCTTGATGGCGGAGAAGCAACATCTGAGGCTATCATTACATGTGAAAATGATCTTAATCAAAATGTTTCAAACTCTTCTGCTGTTGCGGCTGCTGCTGCAGTAAATGCTGCAGCTGCAGCTGCAGCTGCAGCAGCCGCTGTTGCGGCTACAGCGCCATCAGTAATTCATACAAGATCAAGCCATTCTGGACATAAAGGCGGGTTAGTTTCTGTCACAGGAACTTCCAAATCTCTAATGAGCCATTGTAGAGCCGGCGATTTTGGAGACACACTCTATAGGTGAATCGAGAAAATAATCAATTTTTTTAATTAAGTGGGTCTATCATGTAACCCTCATTAATCATCGTTTTAATGAAAATGAAAATAGATTCGCCAGAGATAAGATAGAACTCTTTTTACTTTCTCTTACCTCTATATGTAATATATAGTTATTTTCATTTACCTTACTCATATATGTACTATATAGTGAGAAAGTATTGCGATTATAAAAAAGTTGATTTGAACGGAAATTTACTTTTTGAGATCCCATGAGTCTAAAAAAAATGGGTTCTGGAAAATGAGATTGATTGTAAATTTACAAGCTTTAGGCCTTAAGCCCATAAAAAATTTATTGAAGTGGAGTAATAACTTAATACATAACTGCGTCTTTGCATTATAGTATAGTACAATATAGTGCTTCTCACACTTTTTTTTGCAACACCGCCCCCATTTGTTGTGAGTAGTAATACCCTCTGTTTGATGTATTGCAAGCCGCTTGTTACACACAATTATACCTACGTCCCACCGACAATCCAATCGCTCACTATCATGCCTAACGACCCCTTGGGTAATTCAAACGTCCTCAAGGAGCGATAACGCCCACTTTGAGAAGCACTGGGGTAAAGGTAAACCTTTGTTCTCGAGGGCACCGGGCTGCTACTAAACAATAGGTAACACTCATTGTTACTCATAATTTTATTGTATCTCAAAAATTTTAATTATTTGAGTCTCTTCTGTCTGAAATAGTGAATTGCACATTGATATAATCTTCAAATTAGAGAAAACCTTTACAATTTATTTGACAATTATTTATTCCATTGAATATCAATAAATTCTATTTTATCCCTAAAACTTTGACTCTCTCTTATACCATTATATATACTTTTACACTATCTTTTAATATATTAGTAATATTATTTATTCATTTTATTTATCTCTGGCAATTTTCTGATCATTAAGATAATTCGCTTTAATTAATTATAATAATATAATTTGTTATTAATCAATCTTGTTCATGCTAGACTCACATTCATATATTCTTCAAAAGAACTGTTCATCTTTCATAAATGAACGTATGATTAAATTTTCTTAGGCCACCTCAATTGACTGAAGCAATACTCTATCGGCATAATGAGGATATGGAGAAAATTATGGTGCAGAAACATAGAGAGCAGAGACATAAAGGAGCCGCAGCAGCGGCGGCAGCGGCTGCGGCCGCAGCAGCAGCTGCAGCCGCAGCCGCTTCAGCCGTCGTTCACCCAGAGAAGAATAAGTTTAATCAAGGAGAAAAGCATCAAGTAATTTTCAGATTAAGAAATACTTCACTAGACTAATTTTTTTCACAGGTATTGACATATGGTAATTGAAATTTAAAAAAACTTTAGAATTAAGGGTAATTGATGGGCATTGATTGAAGATGAATGTTAAGATAGTAATTATTAATAGGTAAGGACTCTCAGCGAAATATTCCGTTTAATATAGATATTTCGATATCAATGTGATGACATTATTCTCAGAACAATAACAGAGGTTTTGCCAATTGTCTTTAATTATATATAATATGAAAATCGGTTACTCTATCAATACAAATTTTATCATAGCATTTGTGTTGATGGAGCTATAATGCCGATTTTCATATTGTATAGAATTAAAGACGATTGGCAAAACCTCTGTTATTTTACTGACGATGATGTCATCAAATTTATAATCGACGGAATTTATAAATAATATAATAATAATTTATAAATTTATATAAACGGAGTATTTTGCAAAATATTCTTCCCTTGGCTGAGAGTCCTTACCTATTAATAATTACTATCTTAACCATCATCTTCAATCAAAACCCATCAATTACCCTTAATTCTAAAGTTTTTTTTTTTAGTTAAATTACCATAGGTCAATACTTGTGAAAAAATTATAATAATATTGAATATTAAGGAATTTTCACTTTTTTTTACGTTTGAATTTTGGTCTTTTATTGATGTAGAGATCCTACAAATAGAGTTTATTTATTTTAATTGATATTTTTAGGAACCTGGACATGGCTTAAAACGTAGTGGATCTCATTCTTGGGAGAATGAAACATTCAAGCCAATTAAGCATTCTCATTTGGATTTGAGTTGTTGCCAAACAAAACAGCCACCCCCTCCAGCACCTCCTCCTCCAAACCAACAACTCTCAATGTCTTCAGGAGAATTATCGTCAGCTCAGTCAAATAAAAATGTTGGAGCTTCCTCCACTAATGTCCCAAGTGGTTCAGGACTCTTTCCAGGAACAAATCCTGTTAATCTATGGCCTCCGTTTTCGGTTACTGTCACTCCAATACAACACGCACAACCTTGTTCAACTCTTAGGTAAGTTATTCTAGGAATGTATCAATATATACTATGTGGGTTAATGATTAATTAACTATTTTCTTTTTGATATTATAAATTGGATTTTATATCTTTTAACTACGCCAATAAATTATAAAGCTTAGTTCTTTTTGTAAATCTATATAAAATTTTATTTGTTTAAATTATTTTGAGGCTAAAAATTGATCATTTTTTTTTGAACGCATAAATAGTTCGATTTACATTTTTATTGTTACCATCCCTCTCCTATAAAAGGAAGTTTTATTAAACTTAAAATTTTTTTATTTTTCAGTGGTTACCAAAATCCGCCTCCACATCCCTTACCTGGGACTGGTGTAATTCCCTTCTACTATGCAACTCACTATCCCGGTAAATTTATAAAAATTTTTATTAATTTTCATGTAAATTTAAACTAACTGCATTTAAATAGACAACAAATTGAATTATTCTTATTCATTCTTTTTAAAATAGTCCTTTTTTTACTTTCTCATAACTTTTTCTTATAAGTACTACAGTCAAGTCAAATTTCCTTCCAATTAATAAATTTTCTTAAAATCAGAATAAAATTTAAAAAAAAAAAAAAAACTGTTTATAGAAAATGGAATTTAATTTTTGTTTTTTGTAATGCTTTGGGAGAGAAATAGAGAAATATTTATTTATTTTTAATTATTTTTTTATTTATTTGACGAGTTCAAACCAGAATGAAGCCCTAATATTGGCACTCCAAGGCGGTGCCATTCTGCCAAGTCCCATCCAAGTTTTCCTGGTACGACCGAATCATGGCTATGGACCGGGGTCTATGAGAGATAAGAAGGCCCGAAAAAAAAAATTTATAATTTATCAATAAAATATTGAGAATCTCATAATTAGTAAATTTTGATTTTTTTTAATTGAAGAGAATATTCCAAGGCAAAATTTGAATAATTACTTTCACAAGATTTATTTAAGAAAAAAAAGTTTTTTAGAATAATTATTATTATTTTTATTATTATTAGAATAATTATTATTTGATTTTTTCAATTTTCACAAAGTTAATTATCAAAACAAAAAAATTTAGAGTTGGCTGTCTTTTTCGGTATCTGAGGACATTTAGACTCCGTCATTTATTTATATTAATTGGCAGCCAATATAAATATAAATAAATTTTTGTCACTCAGGACCACTAGCCTTTCGTCCGTGAGGCGAGACCTTTTCCTTTGCACCACGGGACAGGGCAGAACTGGCGATTGTTATTTTTTTGCCTAGTCAAAATACCCGCAATAACTTTTATTTGACATGAAGTTAGCTTGACCGCCAAGGTAGCATCAGAAACCAAAATGGCGACTATTCTTCAATATTGTTAGCTTGTTTGTTGAGTCAAGTAACTTTTAGATTTACATTTAAATACTTTATACAATTTCATTTTAGTCGAAATCTATTTTATCTTCACAACTTTTCAAGGTATATAATTATTTAGTTTTACGAAATATAATTTTTAAATGTTTTATAATATAAACAAATAAGCATCCATCAATAATACCTTGATAATATAGGTTTATAAATAATTTACTTAATTTAAAATGTTATCCAATAATAAATATTAATATTTAAATGCAGTTATTTTTTCATACTTTTAATTAGAATCTAAAAAATATTTATGGTAAGTATTCAGAGTCCAGCCCTAAACCTATATTTGAAATATATTATAATTTTTGTTAAAGGAATTTTTGAATTTCTTTTTGCTAAGAATTTGAAATAAGAAAATACTATAAATAAAATACTTTTTTTACTTAATAAGGGTTGTCAATTATCTGCTGGTCAATTAAGTTAATTTTATTTTATAATGTATCAATGACATTCCAAAAAAATCTATAATAAATTTGTTTTAATAAAAATTGTAATTTTTATTTTTATAGTTATGATGGCACCTCGGCCGATACCAGCTCCTTATTCAGGACTTCTTTACCCCCCACCTCCCCCAACATCCAATGATGCCACAAATGCACTTTTATATCAAATGATGCCACCGAATATTTCAATGATGCACTCAGGACATGCACAACATGCGAATGGTTTATCACTGCCGATGATCAATTCAACTCTGCTTATGCACCCTTCAGCTCAAGTGCAGCATTCCTTGAATGGGATTACAAAGCCTTATTCTACTGAGATTGAAGTAATAATTTACATATATTTTTTATGAATATTATAATATTTTTATTTCGCCTTTCTTTAATTTAGAATTTTTCTATAAATGTTTCTGGCAAAGAATAGCAAATGTTTTTTAGGTCACACTCAATCATATCATTGCAAATGTTTACACATATACTATAGTGAAATAATTACGACCCAGGGCCGGCTCTAGCTATAGGAAGGCATCTGCATAGGGCGCCAAAAGTTAAAATAAAATAAAAAATAAAATATTAAATTTTAAATTTTCATTATTGAATCTCTAAAAAATAATCTCTGCTCTCAAATTAAATATTGAATTGTATGTATAACAATGTACTTTAATCTATAAAAAATTGCATATTTTGTTTTGTTTTTAATTGGGAGAGGGGGCGTCAAATTTGGAATCTGCCCAGGGTGCCAAAGGCTCTTGGGCCGACCTTGCTGCAACCTTTAAACAGTTGGTATTCTTTCTTTAAATTCCTTACTCATAAAACCAGCATTAACACCTATTTATCATTAATATTTTACAAATTTCAAAATCATAAAAGTATAATATTATTTTTAGACTGCTGCTCAAAGACCCGCCTCCCAAGCAACATCTGTCAAAGCTGAACCTGGAAGCATAGGGGGAGCCTCTGTAAATATGGTTGGTATTAAAAATTTGGTTAATTTGAATAATAGAATATAAATAATTTTTTAATTCAAAAATTGCCCCTCATACAGATTTTATTAACGATTTCTTATTATTTATAATTGGGAATTGTAAATGATATCTAATCGACAAATTTACATTTCTTGATTAAAGGGTGCCTCTGGTAAAGAACGTCTTCTTTCTCCACTTGAACTGAGCCCAACTGCATTGGATGTGCCTCCTTCAGAATTTCCAGGAACTTCAAAGGGTTGTGGAGCTGGTCAGACAGATACCACAGGCGATGAATCTAGTTATAGTAGTTTATACAGTTTCTTAAAAACAGATAAAAGCGATGTTAGCGGAGGAGATGTAAGTTTCTACTAAGAAAATTATTTTCATAAAATTTTTATTATATATTCTTTTTACTCTTTTAAAGGAAATAAGTTGCCAACCTAAACCTCCTCGACCTAAACTTAAAGAACCTTCCTGGCTTGAAGAAGTAGATCTCACTTCAGATCTAATTTTTAGATATCAAATGAATGAAAGACATTTAGATGAAGTTCTTCAAAAGGATCTTAAACAATTACAGAGCATCCATCAGGTGATTCTAAAAAAAAACACTAATTATCAAAGTTTTAATATAAACAATATATTTAGAAAACATTAGATATTTCAAATTTTTAATATTTATTTATAAAACATTTCTAAATTATTTTGAAAATTGGTTTTTCAGCCTCTAATGGTCAATGAACAGCTTTCTCAACTTTATATTGATATTGAATTGGAGACTGAATCAACCTCTTCTCTCAAATTAGAAGATAACGCTCTTACAACCCCTTCTTCCTCTGGAGGTGAAGAAACCTCATTTCATATCACAGCTTGCCATCATACCATCAAGGTAATTAATAAATATTTAAAAATAAAAATAGGACTTCAAGTTTTAAAGAAAATAATTTTTTTTGCATTAAACTTTTTTCTCATCCCAATATTTTCTTCTACTTTCCAAAATTCGTTTATATGTAGCCTTCTCCAATTTCAATTTACTTTTATTAGAGATGTTTTTGGGTTGATACTCCTATTCTTTTTCTGTTCCTCTCTTTCTCTTCAGTCATTTGGTGTCAAATGCTATGTTTTGATTACTCTAGAAAATAATTTTCATGGGATCATATTGGGGTGAGTTCCCCTTTCCTTCCCCAGGATTAGGCCTCTTATAAAGTTGGATAAATTTTTGCCATGAGGTGAATTTGAATCTCAGTTTCCCTCAACCCAGGATTATAAACTTAACTGCTTTATCTCCTTGGATAATCGCCTTCTCGCTACCCCTTTATTCCTCTCTATATTAAATGTTTTTCTTTTGCGCTCTCTCCCCATAAGGTCAAGTCACTTCCACAGGTTAAAAAAATTATAGAAAATTAAAATACAAATTTCATTCTAATTTGAATATAGTTCTAAAACAATTAAATAAAAACATGACCAACTCAATGCTTTTAATTCACACGGGTGAAACTAGAATGGGATAATAACACACTCTAAAATAATTTTTTTTATTATTTGCTTAATTAAAGCAATATATTTCATTGTGATTGAATAAATAGTTTCTAATTTTTCTCTATTTATATTTCTTTGTTTAAGAGTAAAAAAAAGAGAAAACCTCTTGAATATGGAAAATTAGTGATGATATTTGAAGAAGATGCTCCACTGCCACCTCCAACTTCATCAACGAGAACACAATGATCTCAACCAATTTTTAATACAATGTCATCTTTTTTACTAATAACTCACGTAACGTAACCCATCGTAAATGGATTTTTATAAAACTAGGTATATTTTTTTATTTTTCATGTTTTTCAAATAGTCACTCATTTTAAAAAAATATTGGATGACTAGAAAAATATTCAATCCCGCCCTTTAATTAGTGAAAAAAAAGAAAAAAAGTGAAAAAATATACCAAAGTTCATTTTTTTTTCCTATTCACTTTTCGATCTGTGACTTAGGAAAGCTGTTACATTTTTTAAATCATTTGGAAATTTATAAATATATAAATTTCTTAAATAATAAAGAAGGATGATGTAAATTTATTTATTTTGAAACTTCAGAAGAGGCGAATCTTTTTTAAAAGCTATATTTCGGAAAATCGGATTTTTCACCTTTTCGCTATTAATTAACTATAGTAATCATCTTCCTATTAATTTAAAATAGTTATTATTAAATCATTCGAAATAAATTTTTTTTCCAAATTTGGTCCCATATCAGGTCCGGTCAAAAATTTCCGGATTTTTCAATTAAAAATTAGAATAATGAATAATTATCTCATATTTTCATTTTATTTCATTTGGCCGGATAAATCCCCTTTATTCTCGTTTCTCGTAGAGGTCCAAGTTAGAAAATAATTTCAAAATTTTTCAACACGAATCAAATTCCCTATTATAACTTCCGTCTTAAAAAATTATTAGGAGAGATACACACACTCCAAGAATAATAAAATTCAGAATAAATCAAACATTAATATTGATAATTTTGGATTTCATTAACGTCTTCTAATTTTTCTTAAGACAAAACAAAAGTTAGTTTTGGTCCAATTTATTTTTAAATATATAAAAAATGTATAAATCTTTTAAAAGGATAAAATTTCTTAAATTGACTTAACTGATTTTTAGAATTTTAAATCTAGTTTTATTAGCAAAGAAGGAAGTTGGTCAAAATTGAAAACTGAAACACTAAATTTTTAATTTTATATATATATATAATCTATATTTTTTTAAGAATAAACTTTAAATTTTTATAAAAATAATAAATCAGAATTAATTATTTTCAAATAGTCAATTTTGAAAAAAAAAAACACCTGAATAGAATATAAAATAGTAAGTTTTATTATATATCTAAAAGTTTATCTAAAAGTTTCTAATATGACAACAGAATGTTAATATTTTTATAATTAAACATTTTTCTATTCAAACATAAAAATAAATAAAAAATATTTTTTTTATAAAATAATTTCTGGTCATCCATTTTTCAAAAAATAGCATACATATATAGGATCTATTCAATATAAATCTCTATCAGGGGTCTCAACATTAATTCTTCTTATTTGAACTTGTTAAGGCTTTCTTAAATAATCTTAACAAAATAGAATAGTAGTTGCTTGGAAATGACATCAAAGAAATGTTCATATCTATCTATACATACAATATTATAATCCTAAAATGTTTGCCATGACAGGCTGCCGATTAGCTTTTGAGTGACACGTCATGATGACGTTGCAAACTCGATAGGCTGCGAGCAAAGTTTGCCATTTATTTGTAAAAGTGAGGTTAAGTTTTACAAATAAAATAAGGAAAACTATATCGGGGATGTACTAGTTGAAAAATAATTTAACAGATTTTTAACAACGGATTATAATTTTTGAATAATTAAATATTGAAACGACATTTATGGACCAACAAAGTCATTTGAACATTTATTTATTATAACTTACGCCGGATACACAGCCCAAGTTTTAATAAATAGTTTTTAATCCCATATATATATAGAGCAATATTTAGATGTCAATAGATCGTGGAAAACTTCCAGGAGAAAACATGCGGCACAGAAATGATTTATAGATGCATGTTTTTTGATCCGCCACTCTATTTATTGTCATTGTCTGTAAAAAAAAAAGCTTTATGGTATTAAAATTATCTATTAAAGCATGAGTTGTGTCCATGTCCTCAGATGCCGACGACAAAAAAAAAAAAATTTTGGTGCATGAATCACTGGAAGAATTTTTTTTCATGCACATATGTTATAATAAATAAATATGTATGCATTTATTATCAAACAAAATATTTTACCTTATTTTGATATTTCGCAATAATTTCTCTATTCTAGTTTTTTATTGAAAATGGATGCATAAGGTTTGGAAGACCTATAATTGACCAGTGGTCAAATGCAACCACAAGAGTAAAAGACTTAAAGGTTTTGTCCTTTCAAGTAATTAGTAATATTTCATTTGCATCAAAATGTTTCAAACTACTTCAAATTTTAAATAACGTATATCTTAAAAATACCACTTTTACCTTTAGACGTTTTTAAGATGGTTGTATTAAATTGGCTTGAATTTTGCAGAATTATAGGTTGTTATTTGATATTATAAAAGATATTTTAAATTTAACTTAAGACTGATTTCATATCGATTATGAAATTTAGTTTAGTTCATAAAAAATAAGTTATTTTAGAAGAAGAGAGATACCTTATGTGTATAGTGAGGCGAGAAGTGTCGGCCAGCTCATTATCTTTAAGTCGTAGTGGTCTCTCCTTACAAGTCCTCTTCAACCCTGGAGTGTGATATTGGGACGCAGTTCACTTAGAGTATACACACCAGTATCAAAGAGGGGCAATAAGGAGTGACTACTATCATAGGACATTGTTCAACTTCTTCCTATAACCTAGTTACTATTTTCTTTAATTTTGGAAGATTTTACATAATAAGGAAATTTTTTTAAGAGAAAATAAATAGTATGAATTATTATCTATCAGGTCTAATCTGGAAATGCGCCCTTCATTTTTCTCTCGGGGGAAAAAAATCTATCTAGGCCTTGTGTTTACATCGGTTAGAAATAGTGCCCCTCCATCTCGTAAAGCTAAAATATCGTTGAAAGGATCAGTAGGATCGAGTAAAGCAGTTCAGTGTCCTTAATAAGTCTTTATTAAGGTCTGAGTTGAGAATTTTTTTAAATTATATTTTTAAAATCATTAAAAAATTAAATATTATTTAAAAAGAAATATAATACATACAAACGGGGTTTAGCCAAGAAACAGAATCCTCCCCCAAAGCCAATTTGATAAAAAAAAGAGAAAAAAAGAAGCCTTCCAAACAGAATTTGTATTGAAATGTATCTTTTTTAAACAAATGAAGACATATATATCTATCTAAATTTAGCTTTAGAAAATACTTAAATCTTCTTCCTTCACGATAATTAAAGAATAATTAATAAACCAATTTTAAAAATCAAGATTTATATTTTATTTTTATAATATTTTTCAAAAAAAATATCTCTTAGATTAATAAATTGTAATATTTATATAGTATTTAAAATATTAATCATTTACAAGATTTTAAGACTGTAATGACATTATTTTTTATACTATATATTTTATGATTTTTGAAAAATGAAGACATATATCTATCTATATCTATATATATATATATTATGATTATTTAATAAAAAGTAGAGTAATAATGAAAATAAACTTTTTATATAACATATACTTTTTATATTAAAACTATAAAATTCAAAATAATTTGAATTATTCGCACCGAGGAATTTCTTACAAAAAATTCCAAAAGGTATGGATTTATAGTTTAATGTAAATTTTATCTATATATATATTAAATACAAAAGTATTATTTTCTCTGTCTTCTATGAATTATATATTTTTTGAAAATAATATTTATAAATTTTATTTAAATTTTTTTAACATGTATATTTTACATCATTTTATTAGTGCCAGAATAAGCGCGGGAATAAGGCGATATTTTATATCATTTTATTCGTTTATCTACTTGTTACTATTTATTATTTTAAAAAACTATAAATTTTCATTATTATTTCAGATTATTACCAAATTGATTTTTAAATTTATATTTATAGACAAATACTATTATTTATTTTAAATACAACCTTCTTAATTAAAAAATAAATGCATAAAGAGATCCCTGATAAAAAAGTAAATTAGAATTTTAGAAACTTTTGGTCTGGGAAAAAATATTTAGAGTCTAGTCATCATTTACATTCGTTCATCATTTAAACGAATGAAAATTATACTCTATATATAAATATTAACAATATAATTTAATTTATTCATCAAACCATCAAAAATTATGTAAAAATACTAACTATTATTCTTTGAGTTTTGTACTCAAAACTTTTAAATATTTATAAATAAAAAACATTATGTAATATATTATTTTCATTATTTCACTTTTATTTGTACATATTTACTAAATTAGAGGACGAAGATTGATCCAGTAAAATAAATATTATTGATTAAAACCAATCCTTACAAAATTCCATTCTTTTGTCCTAGATTGATATTAAACTACCCTACTATTCTTAAAGTTAATGTGGTTATCTTTTAACAGATGCTACATTAAATCAGAGCCGCCCAAAACTAATTCCCGCTATCAAAAAATTTTCTATTTTTTCTTTCTCACTTTTATACCATCAATGATTCATTGAACCTCAGGTCAGTCAAGTTTGATTTGAGTAGCTCCGAATGGAATAATAAGAAAAAGTAAATTTCTAGAGTTTTTATTATTTTCTCAGTTTTCAGCACTGCACCTTAGTATGACAATGATCATTATTTTGTTAAAACTTAAATGATGAAACGCCTGCAATATATATTTTTAAGATTTTAGAGAATGGAGTGGTTTCTTTCAGATGTACTGCGAGGAATTCAGAAAGGTAATGAAAAAGTCGAATAAAATTGTTCAATTTCGTTTTCGCAGAGTTAACCATTTAAAGTCTCTGCAAAAACGAAATTGAACAATTTTATTCGACTTTTTCATTACCTTCCTACATTCCAACCCCGCACTTGAAAATACGAATTCTAGATTTAAAATCATTATTTTCACTATTTTGTTTATGTTATTATTTATAAAAGAAATATCTAAAAAAAAAATGTTTTTAGGCTTTCCTTACCTCCGAGTACTTCCGTAATCATGTATTCTATTCCAAAGCACTTGTTGGGTGAACTCCAGCTGACAACTGAGTAGACCTTATTTGATGACTCAAATAAATTAAGGTAAGGTAAATATAGCTGCTTTTGGTAGTAATATTTTTTTCAATTCAATAAGAGCTATCTATGTCCACTTGAATCGGATAAGTTTTCTTTCAAACAACTTTTCTCTTTCATCCCAACTTTTTTTACTCTTCTCTGTCTCTGTTTCTCATATTTGAGAATTATAATCCTTGGAGAGGTAAATTTATTCTTAAGTTTCAAAAGCTTTCATCTACATCTATGTTATTACGACGCGTCGGCTGCTAAAGCCTCAGATGACAGAGATACTACAAAATAGGGAGAGTATTCAAGGATTCAAGTCTTCTCAGAGTATATACAACATAGAGTGAAAAGTCACGAGACTGGCCAAGCAAATATCCAGATGATTTTTAGCAAGTACCAACTTTCAGAAGATTCGTGTGAAATTTTCATGACATTTCAGCTATTTGACTACGTGCGAGTCTAAGTAATGCTCCTTTTGCTTGGGTGCCGCGTTTTCTAACAATCGACCAAAAACAGCAACGTTTCCAAGATTCAGAGCCCGATTTGAAGCTTTTCAGAGTTATCCAAATGAGATTTTGCGTCGATTGGTAACGATGAAACGGAGAGGACCATCAGGATAAGTGAAGGAAATATTGTTGAAGAGTAAACTCGATTTTTGACAAAAAAAATGTTTTTTCCATTGCTAGTCCCGGGAGTTTCCACTCCATGTAATATATCCCTTTAACATAGTGGGCAAGAAAATAAATATAATAATAAATATAAATTAATAATAAATATATATATATATATATATATCACGCACTCGATACTCGATGTAACTAAGGAGAGGGAAGTTTAGAATTAACAACTAGAGATATATATGCCTCAAATGACTGGAAAAAAGAGTATATAATAAGATATCAAATCACTACACGTACTTAACCAAACATTACGTTCAAAAAAAAAATGTTATTCATGTTCGTATCACAATTTAATTCTATGATACGATTAATGGAATACTTCCTTCAAAAGTCCGTATACTCTAAATCTAAAGTTGATTTTTTTACTCCTACTATAAAGGCCTTGACCAGTATGTCATTTCGGCCAGCCTACCATCTTAATGAAAATAATTAAATAAAATACTATAAATATATAAATTAAATAAAGTATATCAATAAAATATTTAAGTCAATACAATAAAATAATTAAATATAATTTCATTTTATTTCTCATAAGGAAAACTGAAGTTGATAAATAAAGAAAATGAAAAATAATTTTTATTCAATATTTATTTTAATAACATACAATCAGATCATTTAAGAATATCAAACTTTTGAGATTTAAAATTTTTTATTTATGATAATTTTTGTTCTTTTAATGATTCCATTTTAGAATGTAATTAAGTATGTAGGTGAAAATTTAGTGCGATTATAAATATTAATTTTTTACTTTATTTAATAAACCTGCAGCTTTTTTAGAGCTAAGCACCTTAAATAATAAACCAAATTGCATTTTGGAAGTAAAACAGTGAAAGAAGAATAAATAATAAATTTGTATAATAACAAATAAAACACCAAAATATCTATATGGTCTGTGATCTATGGTGTTATTTTAAAGGACAGTCACATTTAATTGCCAACTTGATATTTAGATTATGAAATTTGTTGTTAGCTTCCGATTCATTCATATTAAGTGATTCCATTTAGCTAAAGTAGAGACGTTATATAAAACAGTGGTGGGTATTATAACAAATAGTTCTGTAATTTAATTTTTGCACAGGCCGTGCATTGGATATATCTTCTGGATCTGAGAAACGAATACTTCTGAAGAGATCCACCTGTAAAAAAATAAAAAAATTATATGTACTGTTTATATTATGCAAGATTGTCCCTTGCCCTTTATGTTGGCTGAACTGCCCGTGCTTATTATATGATATGTGATTGTTTATAAATTACAAAAGTATCTTTGGGAGGCATTGCAGATATAATCCTTTTTAAGAGACTTTTAAAATACTTTAATAAATAATTTTTGAATAATAACTAGAATTTACATACCTCTGTTTCAGTAATTTCCTTAATATCGTCTGCAATCATCCAGGTGACTTTTTCAGTGCAAGGGGGCGTTGTGAGTGACCCTGTATAAGAAATAAAGTCCGAGTCCATTTCCAATTCCAAATCATGTAATGAAAGATTTGTAATATTCACTGAAGATCCAACATTAGTTAACATACTTAACTTGGATGTTAACGGTTCCAGAGAAGATTCTATCATATTCTCCTAAAAATAAATTTTATTTTTATTAATATATTACTTTTTGTATAAAATATTTTTTTACTAACCGATATTTCATAAAAATATCCAATAACTGCTATTCCATTTTCTTTCCCAAGTGCATTATCAAAAGAACCATATATTTCATTGTAGTGAACTAGATGGATCTATAAAGATTAAAAATAATATTAAAAAATATTAATAATAATAATTAAAAAATATTATTAATAATAATAATTAAAAAATATTAATAATAATAATTATTAAATATTAATAATAATAGATACATTTAAAAGCAGGGAATCAGGTGGCTTAAGCTTTAAATCCTAAGATGTGGAAGTAAGATTGCTGACCCCTTTATTTTTCCTCCCAATACCAGAAAAAATTTTAATAAAACACTGCGAATAAAAACGTAGCTGTCCTCCCGGTCTAATAAAATAAAAATGTACTCAGTATGTACTGTAATAAAATGTACTATAAATCTCTGCATATTATATTTATATATTCCACTTAATTCACTCAGGGGCTCACATGTGGGGAATACGAGGATGGCGACCACGAGTTACCCTAACTAAGAATGGCATTTCTTCTGTTCCTCTATGCTAGTCTTCCGATTCCCCTTCTTCTCAAGCGTCTAGTTGCGGGGCAGGGCGGCTTATTCTTACTCGTGGTCACATCTTCAATACTGGCCTCAATAAAGGAAAAGGCAAACTTCACTTAATAAGTAGCAATCAAAAATAAAATATATTTATTAAATTATTTAGTTCAAATCTAGAATCTTGATTTTTCAGCTTATCTCCGGGAATGGGCCCATACAAAAAGAGATTTTATAAAAATTATTTAAATTTACCTCGAGTGGATATCTCTTTTTGTCCAACAAATGTTCAGCAGGCCAGTGAAAGTGTAGTTGAGCGAAGCGGTAAAATCCTCTCAAAATAGCTCCGCCAATATAAGGGTATATATTCACAGGTGAATTCCACTTTGGATTGAGCTGAACTAAAAAATAGATTTACATTATTTCACCAGGTTCGAATTTCCTCCTTTATTTCTTTTATTATTTTCACCTAATTATTTTATAGATAAAATTATTAGAGTCCGGAATTTTATTTAATTTGTTGATCTCAAATTTGCATTTGTGAACTTCTATGTAGTTTTCATCTTAATTATTTTTGGTTCACAATTTTTGCGTGAATATAAAAGGTCAAATAACTTTTGTTAATTATTAACTATAGTTTAATATTATGTATAATACCTGAATGGCCGTTATTAACAAATTCCCAATATGATGGCTTTTGATGATAATTAAGAATAATTAAATTATGTGAACATTTTCTCTTGAAAAGTTTTGATTTTAAATTGATAGGCGATTGCTGGTCTCCGGCACAGTTTGCAAATTCGTCTCGCCAAGCTATAGGATCTATTTAAACAATGATTAGATTAGATGAGCACATAGGAAAATTTTTGGATATTAATATTAACCTGGAAAATTTATTTTGAGACGTCTTATTCGAGATCAAGTATCTTGGGCTGATTGTTAGTTAACTTGGTTGTTTTAAATAAATTTTGATCTATAGGGATTAGAAGCAGGCGCGGATATCCGATCTAAGCGATCGGCTCCAAACTCCAAACTCATTAAACACGGAAACTTGAGAGTCGGGACCACCCTGTCCTCAAGTTGGATTGTTTTTTAGATACGAAAAAAAAATGCTGGCTGCTCATGATTGTATTCGGGATTTTTTTTTGAGGGGAGCCAAGAAGAAAAAATTTTTATTTCTTTTCCAAGCATCGACGTTTCTATCTTGCGGTCTTGTTCTTTAAATCCGCCCCTGATGACAACCAAACCCACATCTTCTGATGGTTTGATAGTTTGATATCAACATATATAACCACTACATAAGAAATAATAGACTTAAATAAATATTTTGTTGAAGGCCAAATTTTTGACAAAAGTATATTTACAGGTGATTATTGCCGGAGATAGATTTCGGAGAGAGCTTTCCTTCACCTGCGGACTAA
>JAAAKE020113240.1:0-11425 GCA_010014785.2 Anisolabis maritima
TGCCTTTTTTTCTTTTCATCAACTTTTGCCGACCCCGAAGCAAGTAAATAAACAGAAAGGAAAATTTTTATACTAATAGTGCCGGTCTTTCAAGGAACGTTCCTCTCTGCTGGGATATAACAACCCAGACTATTTAGGTATGAAAATTTCATTAATATTAATATCATAATAACATACAATTCATTTTATTTTATTTTTTATTGCCCGGTTGGGAATTTCGCCAAAATTTCTCTCTTCAAGGAAAAAAAAAAAATTTTTTGTTTTGTCGAGGAAAGAGGTCAGGGTGATTAGAGGGGCTTTGGGGCAGGGGTGTCCGGGAATAGGGAATGGTGTGTGTCATCAGTGCACGATACACCAGGGAATGATTTTTTTTGTTAGGATTGAGGGTTTTTAAGCTTTTAATTTAAGGCTTTTCCCTGAAAAAAAAAAAAAAAAAAAAAAAAAAATTATTTTATCGAAAAACAGACAAATATAATCCTTTGGAATCATATTTTTTTAATTTGAGATGAATAGAAAAAGAGAGATAACAATCATATATTATTTTTCAACGTTCCGGTTTAGAGTTGGGACGAAATCCAAGGTCTGAAGATGGTCCCAACTAAAAACTTAAACGATGAAAAATAAATTTATGGTCACTCTCTTATTTTTTACTATTCACCTCATCCTGAAATTTCCACTCAGCCAATGTTACTGTTTAACCGTAGCAGACGAAGGAAGCGCCATTTGTATTCTAAAATCATTATTAAATAAAATAAAATCAGAATTTTTCTCATATACAACTGAATGGGGTTGAAAAGAGTACCGGGAGCTGCAAGATAAATGCAGAGCATAATTTCAAGAGTACTTTATTAATTTAAAGAGGAAGAGGGGGGGATTTCAAATTTTGTTTAAGAACTATGAGCCAATAATTATGGCTACCAATAAATCGTTTAGAAAGTGCGAGATGATTGTTTTGAGTGGGCGTGTATGGTGCCTCCAGGACTTGAATCAGGGACCATTCACTTTCGAAGCGAATATGATACCTTTTAACCCCAGCCCGGTAAAAGCATCTCGCCAATATATAAGAGAAAAATTGAAATTTCTCTAGCAAGGGTATACACACCTTATATTCGCTTCGCCATCTAGGGAACCCGAATGGAAGTACTCACAACACTAGATGCATGTAAGAAGCGAGGGGTGTGGCGGTATTGAAACAATAATGAATAATAGGGGCTTGTTTCCAAACGATATATTGACTTATAGTCTTTGGGGCGTTTTGAAAACCACTAACTTTTTAAATATTTATTATTCAATAAGTTAAATAAATATGGACGGAGTCTCAATGGCCTCACATATATTAATAATATATAAATAAATTTTTGTCGCTCAGAGTGGGAAGCAAAGCATCAACCTCAACTTCCGCTCCTAAGGGCAAAATAATAAATTAATTTTAATCTAATAACTATTTTGACTTAATTAAAAAACCCTCTTGCATCCCACTATTGCTTGTTAGTAAATGGTCGGCAAAGTTGACCGCTCGGTTTAGCCTGTATAAACTTTTTTCTTTTGGCATCTAAGGCCATATATACTTTAACTATTCCTAATTATATATTATATACAATACAATTTTCCATTTATACCATTTGATTTATTATTATTAATTTTCCCCGGATCCGAACCCTCATCACTTGACTACTGATTACGCACTACATTCGGTGGAATGGATCTTTATGAAAATAACAATGAATTTTAATAAAGATCCATTCCACCTAATGTATGAGCAAGAAAAAGTTAGACAAACTTTTTCTTGCTCAAAGCCAATAAATTATCAATTAGTAATAATTTAACTCTTGACGATGCTTTAACGTGACGAGTCACTCGTTGATTGATTCTTATTCTACTTGACTTCTTTTCTCCTTTTTCAAAACTACTCGAGTCATAAATAACCCCCCCCCCCCCCCAAACATAGTTAATTTAAAAAAATCATACCTTTCAAAATAGAATACTGAAGTCTCTCAACGGAAATTTCCCATGGTCACTCGCTATTCTTTTTATTCTACTATTAATATTAAAATACGACCAAATCTTCTAATAGCAGGGCCCTTGATTACATTATTTATAATATAAATATAAAATATATATTTTTTTTTCGAATACTACTAGTATATAATTATTTTCAAAGTACTCATCGAGTCTCACTTCTCGCCCATTTAGATCTTTCATTGATTTAATTTCTAAGAATAATTAGCTTTTCTTTAAGTCACTTCGGCATCTGAGGCCATATAGACTTTAAGCGTTATATAATTGATATTAATTAGTATATTTATTTATGTCAATTGTTATCCATTTGATTTAAATAAATTTTCTTGGAATGCCTGAGATCCGAACCCCTTAGCTTTTAAGATCATCAATATTGACAATGTCAATATCTTTAACATTTCGGGCTCGGGGAGGAAGAGGAGAGGGGATAATTAGCATTTAAAGTTTAATCTTTCTTCGACTGTTTCGTTAGTCACCATAATTATAAATAATTTTTGTATTTTTTATCAAATAATGTCACACATAGTTGTACGTTTGGTCATGGAGAGAAAAGAGAAATCTTTATTTTATATAATGCAACAATGCCCTCCCCCTCTCAAATACATGTAATGAAACAATGAACTTGCCTCAAATAACAACAATTAAATTTATTTAATATTTTAAAAAATAGGAAATATTTTTTTTTTTCTCAAATAAGCAAAATTTTCCTCTTCTTCGTCTCCTATGTGTGGCATTATTAGGGTGAGGTAAGCAGCAATAACAAATATTGTCAATAAAAAAATATTTATGTTTCAAACTTAATTTTAGCCCGCTGATGAAGGAAAGTTGAAATAACCTCCAAAATATCCGCCAATAATATACTTTTGCTAAAAGTTTCGCCTTTTATTTGATCCTGATAACTTATTTGATATACCCCTCATCTTCGCTTTATTTATATTGTCCATGAAATCAATAAGTAGATTATGGACAGCCAGGCAAATGCCGGAAGAGAGAAAAAGAACAAAATGGAGTTTTCAGGCAATTCTCATTTATTCAAACAGGAGCGGCGTTTCGTTCCTATTTTGAGGCCTTCATCAGACTAATTATACCAAGTTAAAAAATTCTTTCTCATGTGGCATGCAGGCCTCCACCTGAGAGGACCCGGCAATGTCGCCCTGTTCAAATATTGGCCTGAAAAAACAGTTTTGTTCTTTTTCTAATTTTCCTATATTGTCAATGGTCATAACTTATTTAGAGGAATATTGAAAAAACAAAACAATGTCCCATATCGTTTAAGATGAATGAGAGCGAGATGATTGTTTGCTTCCATGACACTAAGACTGGGCCATAATGGTAGCATATCCGCCGCGGATGGTCCCTAGTTCAAGACCGAGAGGCTCCAAACAATCATCTCGCTCTCATTCGTATTGAAAATTCTCTATATAAACGTAGGTAACTATTTGATGAACCAAACCAAAAAGTACAGTTCTTAAAGAATAAAGCAAAATGAGAAGATCACTTTCGTTATTTTTAAAAATAGTTCCTGTTTATGTAAATTTCAAAGTTATTTTAATAATTTATTAACGTTAATTCAGTTACTAGACAAGAATTTTTTTCGGATTAGGTGAATAGATCATCTATCCCGATGCGGTAATAATAAATGATCGGCTTGGCTCACCGGGGCGGACAACTCTCGGCCATTTTCATTTTTCATTTCCAGGGACACATACATCTACGTCTTCTCTCTATTAGCTTAATTTAATTTTTTTTTACATCACTAATTAAACTCTTTGATTAATTACGGAATAAAATAACGATTATCAAAGAGAATAATTCTTTCTATATTCTTCGGGCATCTTTAATCAATGCCTTCATTAAATGGGAATCCTCCTTTAATGAAATAAAAACGGAATCCGTGTCCTTATCTCCCGTGTTGGTGGTCCCGCCGCCTTATCAGCGGATAATTTGTCACTCTAACTTTTGATGATCTAATCGGGAGTATTTTTTTTTTTTTTCTAAGTGGTTCGATTTTTCAAAACAGTTTGGCAATTTGCCCGTTTTGATGTTGTTGTTGTTGTTGTTGTGTCTAAATTGCCCCTTGAGACAAAAGGGCAGACAGACGGCATTCCCCAAATGCTTGTTTTTTCTAGACGAGTCTGCAAACGTGAAGTACCGACGAAAATATTACACGAGAATAAAATACAACAAATAAAACAATATAGGCTACTCAATCCAATTAAGGAAATAATGTCGCCCCCCCCCCTTGCCCTACATAATTAAATGAAGTATGTATGAATATCACCTTTTATTTAAAATTCTTTATTATTGACTGAATGAATTTCAAATATAACTTTTATTACTATATTATAGAATAAAATTAAAGTTTAATAATTATAATAGATTTTATAAAGAAATTTAATAAATTGGGAGCTGCTAACTTTCAATAAATGGTTTAATTCCATTAATTTCTTTTTTACATATTATAGATAAAAAATTCTTAAATTTTTCTTTTAGGTCGAAACTAAATACATCTTATAATGCTTTTTATCTCTTTTAATTTTAAAAATCTTTTAAAATTATATAACTAAGAAAATTAAAAATTTAATTTTATCCTGAAAAAATAATGTGTTATTTAAACTACCTTAGCCTTTATTTATTTATTGGTTAGAATTAACAATGAAACGCTTCTATTTTAGCTTTAACCAATAAATATTTATAAGGTTGGCTTAAATTTAAAGCTTCTTATAAGTCCAAATTATATATTTTAAAAACTTCAACCTTAAGAAGCTCATACTAAATCCCCTTGAATTCATTCATAAACTAACCCTGCTAATAAAATTACTAAAAATAAACATCCAGTAAATAAATATTCCTACTATTGGATATATTATAAATTTAAAAAAATTACTAAAGGTAATAATAAAATAATTTCTACATCAAATACCAAAAATAATACTGCGATTGAAAAAAATCGTGAAGAAAAAGGCATTCGGGTGTCTCTTATTGGATCAAACCCACATTCAAAAGGAGTATCCTTATCTCGATTTTTAAGTCCTTTTTTTGATAAAATAATAGAAAGACTTATAAATATTATAGAAACTAGAATAAAAATAATTCTTAATAATATATATATAATAATATATAATAGACTTTCTCACACTATTATTATATATAATAGTAAGGGGGAAGCCTCCGAATTTTTAAAAATATCTTTAAGTTTCAGGTCAAAAGGACAACAAAAATGCAAAAATTTTAATGTGCGTATGTGTATACCTGGGTATGTATGTGTGTGTAGCTTTTATTTTGACTAATATCTCTGGAACCACTCCTCGGAAAAGAACAAAACATCTTTATAGTCCTTGAAGTGGCAAAGAAGTTATTAAAATTTCAAGTGAATCGGTCCGCAGGGAGCTGTAAAAAAAACGATTTTCTCAGCAAATAATTAAGACCTTTTCCTTCAACCCTTATTAAATTGACTGTTCATATAATAAATTAGATAATCTTTAAGATGTATTAATTATTTTCCACCTCTATATTTCCAGAGAAGATGGTGGATGATGGATAAAAGTTGTAACTTGATGACCTTTTTTTATTTAAAAAACTAATTTTATATTTTTAATTTTACTATCCTCGAGAATGTATAAATAATAATATATTATATATTTTTTCTACGTAAATAATAATTATATATTGCATAAGAGTAAAAAAATTTTTGCTTTTTTTTAAACCGACTTTTACACCCAAAAAAGAGATGGACTGACATTTTCATTGTTAGCCTTCTACCTCTGGCCGTAGTCCTGTGCAGAATGGCGACTCTCTACCGATTCCTCCACGGAGCCCTCAATTTCGGGAAAGCACGATTCTTATTTAGGATTCCATTTTTGCGTTCTGTTTTTCAAACAATCTGTCAATCTATTGACACTATTGTTCTGGTACAACCCGAGGCATGGATTCATTCCCTAAAACTTTGAGCCCTTCTTCAAGCTAAGTAAATAATATAATTTAATTTGATTCTAGAAAATGGTCGATGTATTTTTGAAACAAAAGGCAACTAAAAAAATTAAAAAACTTAATTTGATCATATAAAATTATTGACGTCTTAGAAAATTCTTCAGGACAATTTATGGGTACTAGAATTTTCTCTGCGCATCCAAATGAAGCCTTCATATAAATGAAATGGTTTGGCTCTTGACAAGAAGAAGAAAAAATCGATAATTTTATAAAATAAAAAATAAGATTGTAAAATTTTGCTGTTTTATTTGACTCCTTCATTTCCCCTTTAGTCGTCAAATTTATTGTCTTTTTTCCCGTGTCTTTAGTTATACACTTTTATTGCTTTTATATGGGAAATTTCTTTTCAAAAATGACAATCAAAAATCTTTTTTATCATTCAGAAAAAAAAAAATTATCCCTTAAGTAAAGAAATAAAGTGTTAAGGGAATATCTGATCTTTAACGGTGCATTTCCTTTGTCTTTGGCATAATTATCAAATTGTCTTTCCTTTCAAGAACATTCTGTGTACGTAAATTTATTATAAAACAAAAACAAAAAAGGTCGAGGAGAATATTTATTAGATAACTGACAAAGATTAGATGAATAAGTCAACACCGAGGGAGAATTGCATTAAGTGTCATTAAACATTTAAATGCCTGCTATTAACAGGGAATTGTATGCCCTGTCCCTTGATACAAAGGTAGAGATCTCGCTTCACGTACCAAGGTCAGTGGTTCGCTTCCCGTCCTGAGCGACAAAAATTTATTTATATTATATTACCTACCAATTGGTATAAATAAATAAGGAGTCTAAATAAACTCATATGCCGAAAGGCTTAAAAAATATTCTTGAATTTTAATTGTAGGTAATTGGAGTGAGACGTTTTTTCTTTTTCATACTAAAAAATACATTTAATCCGTCCTCGTTGTATATAATTTTATTTCTCTCTATTTGCTGTTCTCTTCCTCAGTGCAGAAAACCAATTCTCCTCTACCCTAGTCCTGTTCAAAGCGGTTTTTATCTCGCATAAAATATAACCAGCGTAGCTTTGACATCAACAATACATACAGTGGGGTGAGAGGAAGGCTAGCGATTGGTGTTTCGCAGGCGGGAGATGTTGTCTCAAAGAGCTGGTTATTAGGGTTCGTCTTGAGGATAGAAAGTTTACTGGTGTTTATATACGGTGATAGCTACAATAATACATCTCAGCCAAGACTATGCTAAGAAAGAGGTGAACAAAATTCATCATTTCTCCACAGAAATCAGTTGGTCTCCACGTACGGACTTGATAGTCGAAAGTTTGCATTTTTTCCATATCTTGGAAATTTTTTTTACAAGTTTTATTCTAATTTCATAAATGTTGTCCCTCTTCATTTTCCAAAATTTATCTCTCTTCCCATAGAGATGACATCATAGAACAATAATTAAAAATATATTAGTTGGACTTCCAAAACATGTAAGCTGAATATTTAAAGAAATAAAGGACCGATAAAGTCCATTCTTTTTTTCATTATTAAAATTTTTTTCTTTCTTATTGCCAATAACAATTGTATTGAAGCAAAAATAAATTTGGTGGCAAGAGCTCGAGACTAACATATAAAACCCATCAACTTTTGGTAACAATCATCCGTTTGAGGTATTTTTTTCTTCTTCGAAATTGAAGGCCAAATACACTTTGAAGATATTTACAAAGTATTTAAATAAATTTTGTCGCTAAGGTTGGGAAGCAAACTCTGATTCTTAGAACTTGAAGCAAGAGATTTATATCACAAGTCTTCAACTTCTTCCATGTCTAGATATAGTAAAAGAAGAAAAAATTAAATAAACTAGAGAGCAAGTTAGGTAATGAATATAAATTGTCGTATTGCCGATTTGCTAAGGACAGAGGTCATCTGTATCTCCCCTCCTCGTGTATGGAAATATCTTCGACCCAACTGGTTCTGACTAAAAGAGGAGAAGAAAAAAAGATCTTAAGAAAAAGGCGATAAAGAGATAGAGATTAAATAAATATATTAATTAAAAGATAGGACTCGGAAATATTTATCATACTAACATCGCCAATGACGGAAAAAAAATGTGGGAAATAAATTAGTTTTTTTTTTTTAGGATTTATATGATTAAAAGTGAGTCATTTGAAAATTGAATAACTGGACCGCCCCCTTAATGATGTTAGGATAAATTAGAAATCTTTATCATTGAACGTTTCTAATTTTTCACGCCCCTTTGGTAGGTTCACCTTCTTTAAAGGTCATAATATTTAAGGATATAAAAATATCATAATCTCTTTTGAAGAGACAGGAAAAAGACCCAGGTTTTAAAGTAGACCCATAAACACATATATGTGTGTGTGTGTGTATTCCTATGGGAACGACGACGACAACGGGCGTGTGTGGGTTTCGGCTATGATGTTTATTGCCTGATCACTGACAACATATGAAGATATCATTCCAAACATCTTAACAACTTCGGGTTGTTTTTTCGTTTCTGTCGCCCCTCCCTTAGATATTATTCCTTGTGCCTAGCGGGTGCACTCCAATTACAGAACAAGTTCAGACCAATTCATGTTGGCAAACATTAAAAAAAAATTAGGCTAAGAATAATGGAAATAATTTGAATATTTTCTTAATTATCTTGAGATCCGATTTTTTTTCATTCACACAATGGCTTGGTGTCATATGAATCAATAATTTATTTTTTCTTGAATTTTTTTTTGTCTTACGGCATCTGAGGTCATTTAGACTCCGTCCTTATTTATTTAAATTAATTGGTAACCAATATAATTTAAATAAATTTTTGTCGCTCAGGACGGGAACCGAACCACTGACCTCTCCACCAAGGGACAGGGCTTTGAATTTAAAACATAATTTTTTTAATTCATCTCTCTAAGAATTTTTTTCAGTTCATTAAATTAAAAGTTTAATTTACAATTAGCTAAATGATGGTATAAATTTTTTCTCACTTATTGTTCATTAAATAATTCCAGAAAATGCAAACATTAATCAAATAAATGATAGGTTGTTTTTTAATTGAATAATAATTGTCATTTCGTGCATTAAAGTCTCCATGATTACACTTCGTGCATTAAAGTCTCTAAGATTTTTTGTTTTTGATTTGATATCAATGGATCTCTGTGTTGGTGGCCTGTTACAGTAAACGTGGTCGAGGCGCTACAAGAGTTTTGGCAGATGAAGCAAGCTCGGGGCGCCGATCTCCGCAATGGAGCGCTAGTCATCTACGAGTCGGTGCCGGCTTCAAGTCCCCCCTACGTCTGCTATGTCACCCTACCTGGCGGTTCCTGCTTTGGCAGCTTCCAGGTGCGACATCTTTCAAATCAAATAAAAGCACAAATTGCCGATTCACATTTACACACAATCTCTCTTGAGAAGAAAAATTTCCCAGGTTAATTTCGAAGAAATAGTTATCTTTAGTATTTATTTTAAATTCATTATCTTTTTTTTTTTTTGAGATTTTGTTCTAAGAATTGAAAAAATTAATTATAATCATTTTTACTGAAGGAAGTTTTTTATTCGTCCTTTAGTTTTTTTTTTTTTTTTTTTTTTATTTATTCCAAAATGCATAATTCAGAATATTCAAAGAAATCATACTAATAAAAAATACCGTAAGATGCTCGGTATTTTCAATTGGCGTGATTTACTGAAATAAATTTTTGAAAAACCAGAAAAAGAACATTATAAAGTCAATAGTAAAAAGTATTCGATTGTTGTTCGGAATACTTAAGCGCATTACATTTTCATTTATATACATATGAAAATAATTTTCAATATTTATTAAAATTGACTAAAAAATGAGAAAACTTTTTTTTCAAATTGGATTTCATCGTCATGGTCCTGACAAAACAAAGATTGGTATCTAAATAAATATAAAGGCCTAGAAATATATTTTTTAACCCGAAAAATTAAAAAACTTTCTGGTGTTTTCTTCAATTGTCGTGTAATTTCTTGGGGCGTCTAAACGATTGCAATTAGCCTAGGTCTAAAATTAGGCCATTCTGAAAAAAAAGTTAAAAAATCCCCTCAAGATTGTTATTAAAAAGTCGTTTTGGACAGACAGACACTTCTACTTTAAATATAGTTTGTGATTTTTTTCACCAAGCGAAGACAAATAGACAGAGAGACAGATAGACAGTCTGGCGGCAGCCAACAACCAACAAACAACAACAACAACAACAACCAAGCTGACCACAAACCGACCATTCAAAGTGAACTGACCGCAAGTGGGCCGATCAAAAAATGAATGAATCCTAAAGAGGAGGGGGAGGGAGGGGAACTAACTCCCCGCAAGGCAAGGCTTCCTCTATTTCTCTAGTTTAAATTGCAACATCCTTATTATTATGTCAGTGACTAATTGTTCTCATTAATAAGGATAATCCCTTTAATTCCCATGGGAACAGGTGAGCCTGGTGAAGAGAAATTGATGCGATTTATTTAGCCCCCCTATGACTTGAAAGTACTCCAAAATATTATTATACTTGCTTTCTTACAAGAAAATAATTTGTACATTTATCTTTAAGAATGAAAACGCACACGGGTTTCCGGAGACAACGATTTATATTTTTCTTTAAACTTTTTAATCACCAAGCTTCTAGAAAAATTTTTCTAGAATTGGTTTTTATTTTTTCTTTCTCTTACCTATATATGAAATATATAATGAGGAAGCTTTGCGATCACAAAAAAAGTCGATGTGATACAAAGAATTGTTATTAAAATAAATTTAGGAATAAAGATGAATAAAGGAGAGTACATGCAGTGTAATTTCGTCGGGGATTGTATGCAAAGTTTTACGAGAAGAGCATTTGATAAGTTAGTGATTTTAAAATTAAATTTTATTTTCTTACTTCTTTTCTCGATGTTCCAAGACAGACGATCTCCTTTTTCAGATTAACGATCTATTTATTCAATTTTGAAATTAATTTGAGAAGGGATTAAAAGAGGAAGCAATAATTTCAATAGCAAAGAAAAATCCTATCTTCAGGATAGATATTCTCTTCCCCTCAAAAATAATTGGACAATCTATATCTTTTGTTTCGTCTTAATGGATCATAGAAAATATTAAATTTAATTAAAGCTAAAACATAATAAAATTTGGTGATTTTGAATTTCATGTAACACTCCTAATTATCCATTAAGACGAAACAAAAGATATAGATGGTTCAATTACCTTTGAGGGCGATAATATCTTTCCCTATTCTTTTAATGCACTTCTCTTTGCATCAAATGCCTGATCCTCTCCCTCTCATTGCACGTTCCACACTCTTGGCTGCAGAAGCCAACATGAGTTGGGCAAGGTCACTTTTAGAGTAGGTAGTCATCCCGAAGATAAAAAGATAGCATTGGTAAAATTTGTAGAAGTATAAAAAATGCTCTAACTAAAGAATAATAAAAATTTATTTGAAAAATTCCTTCAAAAATAATAT
>JAAAKE020113284.1:2915-16416 GCA_010014785.2 Anisolabis maritima
TAAGTCTTTATGTTGAGAGAATATTTACTTTTCTTGATAAGAATATTAAACAATAAGAAATAAATATAATCTTTATCTCAATAGTAAATCATTTAGCAAGTTTGAAATGAAAACGCCAGCGACCACGCTTATCACAATTTATTCTATTGATGCGAACAAAATCTTGATGTTTCAGATGAAGAGGAAAGCTAGGGCTCTCTTGGAGGAATTATCGTATGTAAAGATAAGGGTGAGGATGGGGGAAAGAGTACAAATTATAATCATCAAAGTGATTGAGATCAGTGATGGCGATTTATGATTCTTAATTTATTTATTTATCACTAGTCTCATTTTATTTCACTGGTGCAGATATTATTTGTCTTCAAGCTTTGCCCCCCACCTGAAAATTTTTCATCGGAAGCCTCTGCATATGAGAGTCCATTGGAATGTATGAAAGCTTTTCGAGGCTGTGAAGAGCCCGATCCGGTCTAGTGTGGACATAGCTTTAATCGTCATTTACGGTTTGTGTTTTGAGGTGGGAGAGCAATGAAGAAAATTTATTAAAATTTCATTATGAGTAATTTTTAATACTATTTGGTGCTGCTAGTGGTGATGCCCTCTAAATTCCTCACTGTTAATTAATTAGTAGCTAACATTAAATTTAGTTACATCATTTTTGTTTTAATTTGTGAAATTTGCATAATTTTTTTTGAAGAAAAGAAGGAATGGCCCCCCTGGGAATCAAATTATTACAAGAAGATTCATAAACATTAAAAGAATCCGTAAAATAGTAGCCTATTTGAAATAATAAAATCATCGCATTTTTATTTGAAAAGTTTATTTATATTTTTGCCTTTTAGCGTTATTTAACGAAGCTTTAAACGAGTCCAGTTTATTTAGTAGAGTTAATAAAAAGAATAACGTATAAAAGTTATTTCCATTTTTTTTTCTCTTTTGATTATTATCTAGTCTCTAAATCAGGGGTGGGTAATCTTTTTTAATAAAGGGCCTTGTGAACGGTGAAAGGAGAGAAAAGAGATAATAAAGTATAGGTAAAAATTTCTCATTAATCTTGATTTTCTCTTTTTTTTTTTTAATAATAATTATTTTGTTTATATAAAATTAACATAATAGTCAAGAAGAATAGTTGCAATGTACAAACAGAAAAGGCTGCAAAAAGAAAATAAATTCATTTGCAGACGTTTCGGGTGTCAATTCACCTCACGGCAACTAAAAATAAAAAACTAAAAACAAAATCGAATTGCTTTGCTTAAGTCTGACGTTGTTGCCACCACCTACGCCATTGGATCTGACATCTTGGCTTGTAATTGTTCTGAGGATGAGCGCGAAATGAATGGATTATTTCTATTTACCCCTTTCATTTCTACATTAAAATAAATAATTTTTGGAGCATTTATTTGATGATGCAGGAGACAAATATGATGATTTTATTGCTTCAGAGCGAGTAGGGACACAATTAATAACAATTCTATAATCTTTTGAATGAGCGCTGCAGCTAGTAGACTTTTAGGTCCCAACGTTCTTCTTGAGACTTGGATCCCTCTTCTACTCTGAATCATGGATGATGGGGTCTCCGAGAACCACAGTAGAATAGGGGTTGGGGGGTTATCTAATTAAATTTTTCTTTTTTCTTGTTTAATTCACTTTCTTTTACCTGTATTTGCAATATCTAATGAGAAAATAATATTATTAGTATATTTTGTTATTTTAATTTAAATCGGCTGCTGAGGCCATTATGACTATAATATACAATTATAATATTAAAGACATTCCATATCGATGTATCTTCAACATACTTGTTCCTCATGGCCCCCATGCGAGGTTCAGCGCTGCATGGCCTTGCTTATTGACACTGATCTGGCCCGCCGGCAAAAATTTATTAATTTATTTGATTTATTGATATATAATATATACATATATTTTTTATCATTAAAATTCCAAACCGGAATTAAATAAATAAATTCCAAAATGAAAAAGTATGTTTGTAATTATATTGTACTTGAAAATTCCATGCATATTAATTAGTCTATCTGTTAGCATGCCAGCCAGTTATTGGGAGTATTTAATATTAATATGAATTTAATAAAGCACCTCTCTCTCCGAGTGGAATTGAAGTAAAAGTAGAATAAGCCTTCCAATTATGTAAATATAATACACAATTGCCTTAAGGGATTTATTGATAAAAGATATTAAAATAAGAATAATGACAAAATAATGTTCACTTATCAAATATTCAATTGATGGAACAGAACGTTTGTATTATTCGAAATATAATGTCGTCCACTAAATTAGTAGAGTTAGAGAAAAATTTTATTGAATTATTGTTTTTATGGGAGACAGTCTTTATCTTGATGAAACTTTGAATCAGAAAATGGCCCAGTTTACAACAGAGTTCTTATCAGTTTAAAGCAGGGATGGGCAAAAGCTGCTTTTCAAAATCAAGCTTATTCACCCGATACATTCAAAGTTTTAATAATTAAATTTAGTTAATAAATTCGGTCCAAAATTTCGAAATCAAGATTACAACGGTAATAGACGTTTTGATTTCCGCTGAATCCGAAAATGTCATTTTCAGAAAATAATCCGTGCCTCTATGTATACTCAAAATTTTAAAACAATGCAAATTTAAATAACGAGTGTATGTAACATCGAATAAAATCGGTAAACCTGAAGTGACCTTTGACTGATGTCATTTCTCACTATTTTTCAATTTTCTCTGTTGTTTTCTATTATTTATGCTTAAAATTTTACCTATTATTATTTACACATTAAAAACTGTTTAAACAGGGCACAGCAGTCCAAAAATTTTAGAACACAGGAAATATATCAATTAATTAATTAAATATATTTATTCCCTTGTTATTAAGTTTATAAAAAGATCTCTTAGGTTTCCTAAATTCTCAAATTTTTGGACTGTTTTGACTTGTTCAAAGTTTTGATATTCATTCAGGGTCCTGGTGAGCCATCCTAAATTTTCATTTTAAAGTGTATATTTTGGTTTTAGTATTTAAAGCCTCTGAAGTGATTTTAGGTTTTTTTTGTTTTTGCCAAAATTTTTATAATTTATATTTCAGAAAAGTTATCATTACAAAAGTTACTCTAAAATAAATTTTAAGAAAGTTTTGACCCTGTTGGGGCAGGGATACGCCTCGCGTACCAAAGTCGCTCGCTTTCCGTCCTGAGCGTCGAAAATTTATTTATTATATTGGCTACCAATTAATACAAACAAATAAGGACGGAGTCTACAGTAAGTGACCTGAGATGCCGAAAATACTTGAAAAAAAAAAAGTCGTTTTTGAAATATGGAGGATTTTGCTAAAGACGGCCTTTGAATCCCAAAGACTGACCTTGTGATCAAAAATAATGCCAACCGATATCTAATTAAAAAATAAAAGTTCCTGCTCGAATAAAATGTTAAAAATAATTGGAAAGTAAAATTTATTTGGTGTTTAAGAAGGTAAACCAGCGCCAGAAAATTAAAATAAATTATTTCGTCCCAAATATTGGTTTGCTAGTTTTTTTTTTTTTTTTTTTTTTTCCAATAAAGGAGAATTTAAATATACATATGCAAAAAGCAACCTCTTTAAATTGGAAATTTTAATTCCGCGGTGGGTGAAATTCGCTGTTTAGTGCAAATGGGATAACAATATTTTTACATCATACACCACCATCTCGAGCCTTGTCATGTATCTCCCTGAACATGTATTCTCTGGTTAACACGATATATCAGCCATGTTTTATGGGGGAGAGAGAGAGAGAGAGAGAGAGAGGGAAATAGTCGAAAGGATCAACGCTCCCTTATCACATTTTGAATAACTTAATGTGAATAGTAAAGCAACTTATCAAGTTATCACAAAGTGTTTGGTTACAGCGCATTTCCCCGTTCAAAAAAAAAAACATTAAAAATGATAAAAAATAAACTATTTATGGAATTAAAAAAAAATTCTTTTTTTAAGTCTTTTTCAGCATCCGACGCCATCAGAATATCTTATTTATTTATTTTGATTGGTAGCCTATATAATATAAATAAATTTTTGCCATTCAGGACATGGCAATCAAAATTTAAATATTAAAATATCTGATGATTACCTTTTTCTTATTTTATTTATTACAGGTACTTGTTCAATATAAAATATATTTCTCAAACATGCATTACATACAAAAAAAATTATATTTTTAATTCAGACAACAATCGGATAAAATATTTTGTACACAAGTGTACGAATAGAAATAAAATTATTTAAAAAAAAGGCATAATTGATACTATATGCTTATTTTTGAAGATGCGCAGAATTCGATGAGGGTTTCCATTGGGCGTGATAGTATATTTCTGAAAATTAATTCATGACTTATTTTCAGGCCCCACAAGAATATTGGGCTAAACGATCTTTGAAGTTGAAGGAGACTTAGGACATTGAATAATATATCACAATGTTGATAAAGATAATTTCATACTTATTTTTACTTACAGCTAATTAATCCTACATCTACTTCCCATTAGGGACTTTTTTTACTCTCTCTAATTAAGAAGGGATCTTATCACTATTATCTTACGACTAGTACTTCCTCTACTCTCAGGCGATGGGCAGTTCTGTTGAAGTTCCATTTATAGACTATAAGCAGGCCACAATTCATCATCCGCCACTGCTGACATTGAGTCATATTATATTTCGATTTGTCATTGTCTGTTTAATGTCTTTGTAATTATGTCTTGTTAGTCCAGGGAGATTATAATTTGTCTCTATCTGCGTCTCTTGTCCTACAAAAGCCCGACTATATTTATGCGACTTCTTACTTTGCCTTCTATATTTTATTTAGTTTTCTAGATTTGTTTGCAATGTTCTGTCCAGGACTCAACAATAAATAAACAAATATTGTATTAGAACCATTAATAATATTTTTTTTTGAAAGAAAAATAATTGAGTTTTCCACTCAGAGTTTCTTTTTTCGTTGACAAGCTTAAAAAACTAATAAACTCCTTGGGAACGAAAAAAAGAATAAGGAAGGATAAAATCTCATAAATTGGACAAGAGTAGGATTATTATTGTTATCCCCAGCCCGTCCGATATGAGATTTATTCTATTATTCTATAAATAAATATAAATATCTCTTATTTTATTTTCTTATTTAGCCAAGGAAATATATTCAGGAAAAACCCTTTCCTTTTCCTTTTCCCTCTCCCTTCCCTGGTTAAGATATAGAAGAAATCCATTCCAATCTCTCAAACTATAGAAAGAAAGAAAAATAGTTGCAATGTCATTTTGATTTATGACAGAAAGAGAAACGAGTTTAACAAATAGTCTTCAAGAGAGGGATAAAAAAAAAAAAAAAAAAAAAAAAAAAAAAAAAAAAAATATAAAATAAAACTTGGCCCATTTAATTTACCTCCCCCCAGCCCACCTCCTCCCCAGCATATCATCACGCGAAACGCTGGTTGTGGAGAGGGAGAGAAAAAAAGGAAGAATAAGCAAAATTGTATTCATTTATTTGTTGATTGCAAAAGAAATTTGACAAATTTTAATTTAGATATTTTTGATTATCGATTCCTATTTCAAGGCAAAATGAATAAAATTTGTCTTGGGACACCAGTCTGTCCTCCTGCCCAATTAGGAGAAAATGAAGCCAAAACCCAAGAGAAAATGTAAATTTTCGCCTCATTCGCTGTATTTTTAGTTGCCAAACTGCCTGGTCTTTTCGCTAGAATGTTTATGGCTGGAGAGGAAGAGTGTCAGCTAGTAGTTAGTAATCTCCGATAACTTTTGACTACTAAGTCACTAAATGTAAATTTTATATTTAGTTGGGGACAACTTTAAATTCGAAGGGCGTTTCCCAGAACTCTGCTCATCTAATTCCTTCCATAAAAACAGATCCCAGCCAATTATCGACACTAGGAGAATTGAAAATCGAAAATTTTGGAATACTAGAAAATGCATCTCAGAAGTAACAAATTATAAATTGACATAATAATAATTTACAATTTTTCTCCCTTTTTATTTTCCTTTAAGACCGTAGCTACGGTCATACATTTTTACACGGGATCTTCACATAAAACGCCCCAAAAAATTCCGTAATTGATGGGCACATTTGAATCAAAGGGCTGTCGGATTGAAATAAAATTTGATTTTCTTGTCTTTTGACATCGGAGATCGGACTTTTTTCTTTTTTAATTTAATATTACAATAGGACATATCAGGACTAATGGCTTTTTATTCCTTTTAAGGTGCTTGCTTCGGTATTGGTCACTCATTCAATTTCAATCATAAGTAATTTATGGGAGTGGAATTATAATTTTCAATAAATAATAAATAATAGTACTCGAAAAAAAAATGTGGTCTACGTAATTTATTTAAATAATATGTTCTTTTATTAAATAAATAATTCTATATAAGAATAAATTCGAACTAAAATGATAAAATATAAAGAGAATAAAATTTTATTTTTATAGGTTTAAAATAGTAGAACAATAAATAATTAATATATTTAAATATTAAACGAAGATTAAACAGGAAAACAAGGAGGGAGGACATCCCCACTCCACTTTTCTCTTCTACCCCACATAATAATTGACACAATCAGGGATACATGTTCCCTCCATCCCAGCGATGCTTAATCAAGTTAAATTTCATCCGATCGTCTAAATAGGCAGAAAAAAACTGACAGTTTTGTCATCTACACTATGTAGTATTCTTGACAGGTGCGCCTGTCATATAATGTTTATATTAATTCTTTCTTTCATGTTTTTCATTCTTCTCTTCTTTTTTCTTCATATTGACTAAATTGTCTAATTTATACATTAGTAATAGGCCTAAGGATTAAAATGTTCTCTTTTCATCACCTCCTTTCATAATGAGCATTAAATTCTGGGATAATTTCTTAGACCACGGACAAATTTTAAAGTCTTGAAGAATTTTTAAATTCATTTTGTTATTTTTGGCATCAGAGGCCAATTTACCTTTTAAATATATCAGGTACATATATTAAATGAGTAAAATGTGTATCGATGGCTTCCGGAAGACTTTCAACAATGTTGTTTCTCGGGGGCCACCTATCCGAGGTTCAGCTTTGTTTGGCCCTGCTTAGTGACAATGATCTTGGTGGCTGTTGCTCTTCTTTCCGTTAACTCCTGAAGATATTTTTGTTTAATTTCAAAATGCTAAGCCTAACTATCTCATTCATAAGTTAATTGATAGGGAAATATAAATTTAGGTGATGATGTTCGTGTTTTTCGCTTTTATTCAAGCAAAACAAAAGGGCGAATAGATGAATGACCTCGAACCGGTGACATTGTGATAAAGAATTGATTGATATGAAAATTTCCGCATCAGAAAAGAAACATCAAACAACAGGAAGAAAATTTATATTTTCTCTCCTATTTTGTTTTCGCATTTTATTCAATTATAAAATTACAAAATAGGATTTACGTGAAAATAAAATAAATTTCATAATTTTATTTCAATCTGATTGATTCCCCCTCTTCTGTAAAAGTTTTATAAGGGTGACAATTTCAAGTTGAAAAAAAACCGATGTGGACACCATCAAACAAATGGGTTTCTTAAGGAATATGGAGGCCTGAGGACGGGCCCAAAGGAAATTCGGTCGAACGAATTTTAATATCCAAACTTCAGATGTGAATATTTCTATTTGAACTTTGATCCGTTTAATGACCTGAAAATATAAATAAAAGTCACAAGAAATTGAGACATAGTAGCCATATAATGTCCGCACCTATGATGAGTTTCCATTAATATAAAAAACAGTCGCTTTTTTCCCAAACGTTGATAAATATTTGCATCAAGTCGAAATCCTATTTCAGTGCCTTGAAAGAAAAATATTTTTCAAATTACATGAATTTTAGAGCAATAACATTAGCAAAAATAAATATAGATTATCTAAGCCCATAGCCCAAGGCGAGAGGCCTAATATACTAATGTATTGATTAAGTTTACAATGTATAATAACAGCGTCAGCTGTTCAAAGTATACCTTGGATATGAATGTAGAGATCGGTCACGTCGAGCCCGAACCCACGAACACTCATGGTTACCAGCTCTCATGGTCGACACATCATCTTCGCCGCGACCATTAACGACCCGTCAATTTCGTAAAGCGCTTTTCCCATTCCATCTCCCTATTAATTTCTACTTATTTTTCATGTTAAATTTTATAACATTTTTTAAAATTTTTTGTTATATAAATCCTAAATTTTTATGAAATAATTTTTTTTGTTGTTTATATATATAATTATTATGAATTCCTCATATATTTTTTTATTATTTTCACAATTTTCAATTTTATTTTTTATCAAAAACATTAAATTCTCCTTTTTTTAATTATACATTTTCAATTAACAGCAGAAGCAGATGAGTTAATACTTCCCCGGCACGTACTTTGACCAACCGTTGCGAGTTCATCAAAATATGTCACTTTTATCCTTAGAAATTCTCATTTTTTATTAAATTTTAATTTAATTTAGTAACTATAATAAATTGAAATTTGGTAATATAAGCCTAGGTATTAGATGTTGATTAGGAAGAGCTATACATCAACCGATAGGACATCTACCCCCTCTCCGTGTCACTTTTCAGAGAATTCTGAAACCCAAAAAATTTATAGCATTGTTTGTTTCCATCAGAAATGAATTGTACTTAAATGAATTAATTTTTTTTATCATCAACATAAAACATTAACCTACTTATTTTATCGCGGTTAACTTTTCTGACCAGCTCTGCCCCTTGGTGCAGATGTACAGGTCTTGTCTCACGTACCAAAGGTCACTTGTTCGCCGTCCAAAGCGACAAAAATTTATTTGAATTATTTTGGCTCCCAATTAAATAAATAAGGCCGGAGTCTTAATGGACTCCGATACCGAAAAAAGGCTTAAAAAAGAAGGAATTTTTAAATTTCTTTTTCATCTAAGAGCTTATTTAGATTTATTTAATTTATCTGTTCCCGGTCAGAGCTCTTGCTTTGAAAGGTTATTGGCGATTTTTCCTTTAACAATTAATGATTAAAAATTTATTTTCACTAATCGGTCCGGAGGAGGCGGTAATAAAAGCCCCCATCAATTTTTATTAAAAAAAAAAAAATTGCTCTCCATATAGAGAAAACTTTTATTTAATCTCCTTCTTTTGTTTTCTTTTATTCTTTTTAAATAATTTTTTCTGACAATAAATTTTATGTGTTGAGCCTTCTGATCATCTTTATTTTGAATTATTTTATTAAACTTTTTTATTTTTTTTTAAAGTTAATTAATGAAAAATAATTTATTTATCCAAACAATAAAATCTAAAAATCAAAATTACATGACTTGTATACCCGTTAGCTTTTTATAAAAGCCCCTCTTATATTCCCGGATATATGGTTAGCGATAGCTAAAAAGTGCGGGAAAGTGCAACTTTATTGCCTATTTTTTAATTTGTTATCTACTATTAAGAAAAAATGTCTTTTTTTTCCTTTAATTTTTTTTAAATCAGTGAAGTTTGTTTTTCTTAATCATTTATTATTATTTAATTTTCGTTTGACATTTGCTTTAATAAGGCATCGATTGTCCGCACTCCCCTCCCCTCCCTTCATTTACCTTTTCCCTCTACTCAACTAATGTACATTAATAGAATATTGAAGTTTCCCTAAGCTTTTAACTCCCTCGAATCGAATTTAATTCTTGACTAATAATTCTGAGCCTATTATTAAATAGAGCGTTTGTTTAAAGGATAATAAAGGCCGAGCAATATTTAGGAATTACAGAATTTTTCCTACCCTCTAAACTGAAATTATTCTTAAATCTTTTTCTGCATCTGTTACCATTTAGACTAGGTTCATATTTTTCATATTTAAATTAATGCGTACTGGCTCTTAGATCAGGATGCTTTACCTCTGCTCTAAGAGACAAGAACAAATCAAATAGCTGTACTAGAGAGGGAGTTGTTTGGGGATCTAAACCCCACCTCTAGTTCTCTACTCTATTAACACAACCCTATACCCCTTGGAGTAGAGATAGAGCTCTTGTATCTAAGGTTCAGTGTCGTTCATCTTGAAAGATAAATTATATTGTCTTCCAATTAAATTAAATAAATATAGCCGGAGTCTATATGTCGGAAAATATTTTAAAAAATAAATAAATAATTTAGCTTCTACCACCAAAATAAAGGCGTCCATATTAGACAAAGACTAAAAAAGGGGCGTATCTCTCTCATTTTTTTTGGCAAACGTCCTTTCCGCTTACAGGTTCTCTCTTTCGTCATATTTGGATAATGTTTAAAGGAAATTCTTTAATGGACTTAATCGTAAATTGAGAATGGATTAATATTGGTTTAGCTTCTATTATAAATCAATTTGGAAATGCATCAAAAGGAATCCAATAGATAATGATTGAGTATCTCTCTCTCTCTCTGACTATTGATCTCTTCTCACTCTCCCTCTGACATCTATTCATATAGATAAAGATAGAGATCTCTCGATCGAAGGGGAGAGAATGAAAGGGTTAATTTCGCTGAGCTGATTATCTGATCAACGGAGAGGTCAAACAAAACTAGAATAAATAAATAAGTTCAAATGCCATAAGAAACTCCAATTAATAAATAAAAACATCTTTTTTCTTATTTTACCTATGAAAGGCTTACATTCTTTCTTAAATAAATTCTGCACCTAAAATCAGGTATTAGAGAACACTTCTCTCTTAAGACACGCACCTAAAGAGCAATAAAATTGGAAAATGTTGTAACATTATATTCTATTTAAATTAGCTTTGGAACTGAGCTTTGCTACGTTCCTAGAGTTGGGAGAGACAAATTTCGCAGCCTTCATGTAATTATTGGTACAAGATTCCTTTGTTACGAGCAATAACTTATCATTATTCTCAAATTCCTCATTTTGGATTTGAAGCATTTAATATTGACATTTTGAAGATGTAGTATGATTATTTCTATATATTTCATTTTATTGGGGAGGTAATTATATAATTATTTTATTAAATCTTATGATAAGCAATTTATCTAAATATTATAAATAAGTAAGTTTATTTTGTTTCCAACGAAGAGGTCCATAAAGGGATAAATAATTAACTGTGATAAGAATTATGTGTAATTTCTATAATTTTTATACTCTTATCTATATATTCTCTGTAGTGTTTTTTGTGAAAATCTGACAAGCTACTTGCCATAGCGCTCTGATTGGTCGGGACTGTTAGCATTCCGTCCTACCTCCACTTCACAAATACTAGAGTAATTTTAATTAGAATATAACTAGCTAGAGATAAGAGTAAGAAATAAAGTCAATTACTCTGTGACTTTAGATGATTACGTTCAGAGGTGTAGTGGCTTTGAGGTGTGTGTTATCGTGGAAAAAAATATTTAATTATCTTGCTACAAATATACACTAGTACGTAATAGGTTATTTTGTTATTTTTAATCCTTAAGTTTTTACTCCCTTGATAAATTAAAGTACTTTATCTCTTTCTTTGTTGTTGTTGTTGTTGTTCAAAAACTTTCTTATATTAAATTGTATTTTCCTCTTGTCTCTAGATATTCATAAAATTCGATACACAGGCGAAAATAATATCTCTCAACGGAATAAGCATTTTATATTTCGCTAAGAATTTTTACGTCAACTAGATAAATAATAAAATTAAAAAAATAAAATAGTTGTTGAATTTTGGATTGTGAATTAAAAAAAAAAAATTAAACAATTTGGCAGTTTCTTTCAGGTTGCTTTTCAAAAAGAAATATTAATAAATAAAGGGCAGGGGGAGGGTGAGGATGCAAAAATGCCAATAAAATTTACCAATTTGGACTTGAATTTGGTGGCATTGATCAAAAATAAGGACAATTTTTTTAAATTGCTTGTTTGATTTTTTTTTAGAGGCTTCCTATATTCCTCTTTGACTAAGGATCAGGAGTAGATCGCTATAAATTTTATTTAAATAGGCGTTAAGTAAATATAAGCTGATAACGTAGAAGATTTATTCAAAATCCAAAATCCTGGCTAGGATTGGATCTAGGGATTTAGATCCAAAATTATCGGGGTCATGCTGACCCCTTTTTGAAAGCATTGAGAATAGTCAAAATAGGTCCATAGGTAGTTATATAACATTACTAAAATGCGTACCAAAAATATATATTTTTAATAATAGAGCCTGAAATATACAAGGGTGCCTTGGTTAACGATGTACTTGGATAACGCAAGCTTTAGTTAACGACACTTGATTATTCCTTAATTTGGTTGATGTTGATGTTCATCCGTTCCGAATTGGATTATCAATTATATCTTATGGGAAATCGGGCTTTGGGTAACGACGAACTACTGGAGCGAACTACCGTCGTATACCAAGGCGTTATTATCTTTATTGATTTAGACAAAAAAAACGAAAACAAAAAAAATGACTCTGAAGAATTCAATTCTCGTAACTGTTGTAAAATAACGTGACGGGAAACAACAAAAAAGTTAATAAGAAAGTTCTGAAATACTTGGAGGCCTTCTTAGAAATTCAGGTCGCTATTTTCAAAATTTGAATTTTTGTTTGATCTTTTTTTTTTGATATGACATCCCACCTTTAAAATATTTTTAATGAATTAATTTCAATCAAAAATGAATATATAATATTTAAATAATAAAATCAAGTGCAGATTTTAAAGTCCTAAGGGAAAGGAGTGGAAGGGGGGGCATGGGCACAGGCTCAGTGCTAAAGTGATTAATTCCCTCTAATTTGGGCCCGGATAATTATGTTCAACTGGAAATAAGCAAACAAACAAACAGTTTGAATAATGAATATTGCTCTCACTCTTTACCCCCCCCCCCCCGAACCCATATAAAAAATATTCTATAAAATAAATAAAATAGACTGTTTACCTTAATCATAATCGGATTGGGAAGTAAATCATCATATAATAGTATTAGTTGTAATTTAAAAGCTGAGGGGGAGGGGGCGAGCGAAATTTAATAAATTATCTGTTATTGCACATCGAATAAGAGCCAAGGGCAGAAGGGCAAAGGGGCTGCTGGCTTTATTAAAACTTTTGGGCTAAAGCCAAAAGAGTAATATTTATTCTAGTGGAAAAACACAAATAAATGACTAGAAATTTTGTTTTATTTTTTGATTTATAAGTTAGTATATAAACTAAATAAAATAAATAGATTTTTTATCATGAATCAAATTCTATCAATGAATTGATAAAATTTTATTTGTTTATTTATTGGGATATAAAACGGAGTCACTCATCAGAGAAATAAAAATCAAATCTTATGGGTTGACAACATGGATTTCTTTAATCAAATTTTGTCTTATTTTTAGTGCAGAGAGGAGAGAAACAGAACTTGTGTTTTTCTCTTGCTCTAACCGGCAGAGGATAGAATTCCCAGACCAGTGGGGTCTGGCTACTGGAAAATTATATAGTATATAATTCTAAAAGAGAGAGAGATGGTTCTAATCCTAAGTGTATTAATTTATAAGGTTTTATTGAAGTCGAAGAGCTCTCCCTTCCCCTACTTTCCTATGCCACTGTCCCAGA
>JAAAKE020113295.1:0-16413 GCA_010014785.2 Anisolabis maritima
CCTTTTAACCCAATCTTTTTCTCTTTCTGTTTTATCAGGCTGTTGACAGGCTTCTATATTTCCTCTTTTTTTCTGTATGTCGCATCTCTAATTTACAGTGTTGATTATAAATTAAAACAAAACTAAATAACTTATAAAATAAAAACGTCGAATATCAAATTTAATTGTTACTGAACTATCTCTTTTTGTTATACATTTTAAGAATAATCAATTATTGAAAATAAATTCGCAAAACATACTTATAAATTTTTTAAAGATAAATTTCTTAACTCTTTTTTACAATGAAAAATGTTAGTATTCTACAAGTGCACTTTTTATCTAGAGATTTTTTTTTAAAGTAGAACATTGTTTAATTTTCAATCATAGTGGTTTTACTCTTTAGATTGGTTGCCTATTGTCCAATTAAGTAAATTACATTATATAATGGACTAGTTGTAAAAAAAAAAAACTAGTATATTAGCTGACGATAGATCCTAGCAGTTGGAGGTCAGTTAAAGTTTCTGGTGTGTGTATTTGAAAACACTCCATAAAAAAAAGTCACTTCTATCCTCTCTGAAAACAAAGAAATTATGGGGAAACTTTATATGATTATTATTAATGAGTTATTTTGATTTGAATATTGTTCTTTAACTAAAAATAGATCTCATTCAGTTAAAATATCCCGTTAATGATTTGACTTCGAAATTTCTATTAGTAAATCCAGTCAGTCAGTTGAGATTAAAAGAATGCAAATAGTATTCATAGCTTGTTTATATTCAACTTTGAAGGTGTCTTGACTGAAACTCTATGGCCAGAATATAACAAGCAGCCTGGGAAATTACCACCTTATGAAAATTGATATTATTTAATGAAGTTTTAATAAGCCCACTTATAACTTATTCAGAAAAATTTTCACGTAATTTTTGTATCCTCCTACACAGAAATCCATTAATTAAATTTTTTTTAATCATTAAACGGAAATCAAAGTCATGAACAGGAATCTACAACATGTTATATTCATGATTTAACAGTTCATATATTATTTAATCGACCATATATTTTAATAAATTAGAGGAAATCATGAAAAGATTTTTTTTTCTAATTTCTTAAAGTAATTTGCGTAATTTATTCAGATCACCAATGTTACGTTTTATTTATTTTCTTTTTTTTTTTTGCACCAAAACTATCTTTTCTTATTCTGATTTTTGACAATGAAGTGAAGACGTTTAAGAGATAGGGTGAACTGTTTTTGGTTTTTTTTTTTTTTTTCTTAGTTGGTTTCCATTCAATGAATGATCTTAAAGGGCTTTTCTTTTACACCCTAAAGCGGTGTTGTCAATTCTCCCTTGAAATGAGATATTTTTACATCTACTTTTAAAAAACATTTTTCCGGCAATTTCATTTAAAAATGAGTTTTTTTTTTTTTAATATCAAACACAAAGTAAAATCAATTTCAATTTTTTAGTTGTTTTTTTTTTTTTTTTTTTTTTTTTTTTTTTTATAAAAATACAAGAGAGGGTGTGGTCTTGGGATAAAAAAGAAATTGCTAGATTATTGATTGATGTTTGATTTTATTATTTTTTTTTTATCGAAACTATAACAAAAGAAAAAAAAAATTGATAAACTCAGGGAAAAAATAGGCATTGATTATTAATATTAAAACATGAAATAAATTTGTAAAAGAGATAAAAAAAAATAGTAGAAAGACTAAATTATATGACTTTTAAAAAGTGAATAATCTAGATTATTTAGTATTAGATTATAGATATTTACAATGAGCGGTATTTAAACTGGATCGCTCACTAATGGCAGAAAGCCACAGAGAGAATGCAACTTATGACATCTCGGACCTATGTTAGCATACGCAAAATCCTCATGTATAATACAATTGATTCGTTTCCCGTCCTATATGATAATGATATTTTAATTATATTAGCTACCAATTAATTTAAATACATATGGACAGAGTCCAAATGACCTGAGATGCTGAAAAAGACTTAAAAAAAAAAAAGCAAATATCATTTCTAAAATCCAGCTGCTTTTGAACATAACTGTTTTCAAAGAGTCATTAGAGTGTTTTCTTTGTTATCATGGCTGTTTTCCATCTAGGTGCAAGCGTTACAGTTTTATTAGAGATTAGTGCAAGACCAGGAAAAATTTCTAAAATTTGACCATTTCTGGAGCGAAAGTCAATTTTTCCATAAATGTTTTCAATATGACTGACGGTTGGAAGGGGAAGGACCTCATGAGTCCCATCCCTGTTTTTTTTAAGTGTTTTTCGGCATCTGAGACTCCGTCCTTATTTATTTAAATTAATTGGTAGCCAATGTAATTTAAATAAATTTTTGTTGCTCAGGACGGGAAGCGAACCACTGACCTTTGGTACGTTAAGCCAGACCTCTAGCTCTGCTCTAAGGGCCCATCCCTGGTTCAGTAGTATTTATTACTCACTTGAATTAGTTGTATTCTCTTATTTTAATTAACATGTCTGTTTTATTGTATTAATACTTTGCAAACTTGTATATGTTTTTAGATTGGCTCTTACTTTTTCCACCCTCTCAATTCTAAAGACGGAAAGGGAAAAACGTTAGAAAAAAAGGGATGATGTGACCTAACTAGAGTATATATATATATATGATTCACCCTTATAAATATTTACAATTATTGATAAGCTATCACCGATGGATGGCAAACCATACACATCCCAAATATGATGATGGGCTAATATTTATTTAGCCAGTTTCCAGTTACCTTAAGATGGAGATTGAATTGATGAAAAAAAAGACCTTAAAAAAGACAAAACAAAAATAAATACCATTAGGGTGGAAATATTTACTTCCTAATTTGATATACGGTTACTAATTATTGATTATTTATGGGCTATTGCCAAATTAAACTTATTAAAATTCATCAAAATTTATGCCGAATCATCAGCAACCAATTTTATTCTTCTAATATCCCTTAAATAATTTATGAGATTCATTAAGAAATATTAATTTCTTTCCTTCAAATGATTTATATTTGTTCAATCCTTGAGATTAATTAATACTATTTTAAATGATTTTGGAATATATAATTAGGTGAAACATTTTTATCGATCCAGTTCATTTTACTCTTTAACATTAACAGAATTAATTGTCTGCCTAAGAATTTTGAAAATATTTATGTAATTAACTAATGACATCTCTTTGCTCGCGTGGTTAACCTGCCTCAGACCTGCCAAGGAGACTCGGGTTCAACTCCTGGGGCTGATAAGAAAATTTTTCCCTGCACGAGGATCAGTCAGCCAACAGAATAAAAAAACATCCATTTTATTGATCCTCCAGCACCTCAGTATTGTCACAAAAAAGTGGCGGCAACAGACTTGTCTTTCTAGGAATTTTGAAGGGAGGAGGGGATAATTAAATTAATTTCATCGTTTTTACTTTTTGTCTTATCTATATTTTTAAAATCTGTGTTAATTTAGTTTTTGTTCATATTCATATTTATTTAGTTAATTGGTAGTAGCCAAAATAATTGAAATAAATTTATCGGTCTGGCCGGGATCATGATGCAACATGCATCTGGAACAGGTATTTTGGTCTTTGAAGCATTTGTTTAAAGCCTTGCTGGTTCTACAGACTTAAACACCCTCAATTGTATAAATTTTCTTGAGCTTAGGGGTATTCAATTCGTGAAAAATTTCGAAAAAATCTTGTCTAGATATAAAATTTGTTTTACTTCTGAGCCCTGAAGGACGAATTCACCAATAGCAAATTATTTTTTTAAATTTAACAATTTTTTACCAGGATAATGAAAAATAAATATTTACATATAATAGCCTGTCATCTGATGATGGTCCAATAAATTTAGATCGAAACGTCGTGAAATCTGGATGTTTCATTGGTATAGAGATGCTGCTCCTCAGTGGCTGCCAACTCCTGTCCTGATTACTATACTTTCCTATACATATAAAGAAATATAAATTTTCATTTTTTCTTTCTTTATGGGAGGTGGTGGTTCTTGGTGAGAGGGATGGCTTTATAAAGCTCATAAAAGAATCTGAGAAGAGAATAAAATTTCAGAAAATTTTATTTTTTTAAATTTCATTTAAGCTCTTTTCGGCATATATTAAAATTTATAGTTTTACAATTATATAAATAAATAATTCATTATTGATGACTTCCGATGGATCCCCTTTCCTAGGTACAGGACATGCTTGACAACAAAGATCTTGGTGGGTGGTTTTTTATAACGTATAGCAATTATTTTATTTAATGTATTTTTTGACGGTTTTCAAAGAAATCAGCTAGCTTAAAACAATATTCTCTCATGAAGAAAATTTTAATTAATTCCTATAAGGAGCATTGAAATTAAACAAAATCTTATTTATTTTCCTTTTTACTAAAAGGGAACTTGGTTGTTTTTTTCTCTCCCTCATTTTCTACTCTGCTTCCTGCTGAGTGAAATCAATAAATATCATTTACCATAAACCCTCGTACAAAAATCTTTTTTTTTAATTAATCTTAATTATCTCGTTAAAAGAACATCCTTTCTATTCAGTTCAGGTTTTCCTCATCTGGTTCATTGGAATTTGTCGATATGGACGATTTTATCTTAAGGGCTTTTCTCGCTCACTATTCACATTACTATAAAATCCCCTCCTAAAGGGGAGTTTTCCCTTCAGCTTAGACGCGCCCTAGCCTCTCTTCCCATAGAGCCACCCCCGCGGGGTTAAAAAAGAGGGACAGAAATAAGACGACTGAAATTTAAAAATGCAATCCAGACAAAAAGAAAAAAAAAGCAAGCAGAGAACAGTGAAATAACTTTGTTGCCCTTCGGGTAGAACACCGACTCTTAAAAAATAATTAACAAACTCGTTATAAGAATCAAGAAATGTGATTAAAAAAAAAAAAAAAAGAAAGAAAGAGAGAAATATTAAGCGTTCTTCTTTTATGAAAAATATGTCCCATTAAAATTATGGAAAATTCTGACAAAATGAAATTAAAGTCAAAGGCATTTTTGCTCACGCCTTTACTCGCTTGAGGCATCTTAAATAAAAAATATTTCCCTCTCCACCTCTCTCTCTCTCTTATGCATGCATGCATCATATGAAAGATGAGGGCTTAATATCTGTCTGCCATTAATTTCGGAATTTAAATGAAAATTCAAATATACAAGCCGGAAAACTAGGACATAACAATTATTAAGAAATTCCTAAACTGAAGCAAAAATAAAATTAATTGAAACAGTTAAATGACTATTTTCGTAAATATCTTGAGAAAATTGAATTGTAATTGTAAAAATTAAATATTTTAAATTCTAAGAGGAAAAAATGTTTCCATGCAGATATAAAATTCATGTTTTGACAATGAAAGACCGGAAGTTATGGACATTGAGTAGTATGTAACCTTAGGTCATGTCTCTACCTCCATTAACAGTTGATCCTTTCTTGTTAGATTAGGAATTAATCCTCTAGATAAGTCGTTATGTTCCAAGAATCAAAAATACTATAATCCGTATATTCAGAGGCCTATTTCATAAAGACTCCAAAAGCGAAAATTATTTATTATTCTTTAATTAATAAATCATGTTAATGCAATTAATCTGCTTCCCTATTTCTGAACACTTCACCTCAAATTGATTTGAGAGTTTTTTTTTTTAATCTTTTCAGCTTCTTAGGCCATATATATTTTAAAAGATATATATTATACAAAATATTAGAATACAAATTACTCAAATATATTTATTTATACCAATTGGTATCCAATTAATTTAAATAAATTCTCATCAGATTGCCAGATCCAAACAGACATCCCTTAAAGGTTATTAATATTGACAATGTAAATAGTTCTAACCTCTGAGCACGGGTTGGGGGAGGATTTGATGATTAAAAATAAATTATTTTAATAAATTCTTAAGTAAATAATAATGCTAATCGATTCATAGAGGAGTTATTGTAATGATTCAAAATTTAATAATTGGAGGTTTTCATTCAATTATGATTTTATTTTTAATATTTTTACCTTATTTAGTAAATTTTTTAAGTTAAAATCTATAAAATTAATCGTGAGAGCTTCTTTCATATTTAATTAACGTTTAAAAAAATTTTATAATTTTACACCAGTTTTTTTTTTACAACTTTTATTGATCTTCACTTTTTTTTTTTTATTTTTTTATGAGACTCAAAAAGATTAGATTATTATTTTTTTATTTCCAATAAATTAGTCAACGAAGGTTTATTCCAATCCTAACGAGAATCAAGTAAATGTATGATTAATTAAGCATCCAAAGAGACAAAAAAATAATTTATTCAAAATATTTGATCATTTTTGGCATTTTATTATTATAATAATACTTATCATTAAAAAAAAAAAAAAAAACTTTAAGACATATTTGCATAATTAATAAGAAATATATATTTATATAAATTTCAAATTTTTTTTTTCTAACCGGTTTGCTTTGTGGATGTGTTAATTTTAGATGTAATCAAATGTGATTTGGTCGGAAAACAGGCTAAGCTTGTGAACATTAAGACAAGACGAACAGACGGATTGATAGTCCGTCTCAAAACTCATTTGTCTTACAAACGTTTAAGTATATTTATTTATTTTTATTTAAATATAATCAGAAGAGGAGAATTTAATTGAAAACACATTTGGGAATTTAAAATAAATTATACCGACTCCCTCATCATCCTTTTTTAATAAAGCATTTTTAAACAACTTTAATCATTTTATAAAATTTAAAAACAATAAATTAATGCATGCTCCCTCCCTTGGAGCAGAGGTAGAGGACTCTCTTCATGTACCAAAGGTCAGTGGTTGGCTTCAGGTCGTTATTTATTTATTGATATTATAATATATTGGTTATCAATTAATATAAAAAAAATAAAACATTTTAGCAATAAAATAATATCATTTGGAATATATTCCTAATATATCCCTTCCATATGTAACACTCTACTCTTGCCGCCCTGCCAATTTCTTATCCCCACTCTAAAATCGGAAGATCTAAAAAAATGCTCACAAACTCAAACTTCCCCGCTTCCTTCTAGGATAGAGGGAAAGCAAACCAATGATTCTCTCCCTCCCTCTATATGTTAAGTAGAAGATATGAGTCCAGGTTAGCGCCTATTTATACCCAATCATTTTAGAAATATATTATCTAATTTATGTTGCTTTATCCTTAACCATATATATATATATATATCTCTTAGGGCTTCAAAAATAAATCATAATACCACTACTAGAAAATTTATTTCATTAAATAAATATTCTTTCTAGTATCAATGTATTTTAAATTTTTAAATTATTTTTTTTCATTTGATCATATGATTAAGAATCCAGAAAAAGTCCTCCCATCCAATCTTTATAATAATAATAATTCTTCACAGAGTAGTCAATTTCACCCCCGATAAATTCGTCTGGGCTCTCCTAAAAAATTTTCTGGTTACATGGAAGGATTACCATGATGGTTAATTAAAAATTTAAAAAAATTAATTTTTTAATGATAATGATCTAAATGCTTAAAAGGAAAGTTTTTTTGGTCCACTTATAAATATAAAATAAATACTATTAATGTTAATCCATAACTAACTTACACCTTTACATTAAGTGGAGGCTATTGTTTTCGTCTAACAGCTCTTTCCGTTGACACACCCAACACTCACTGCGGAGGAACTTTACGATCGTACTATCTGCTCTTCACTGCTCTGATTTAATGGCCATCATTGAAGATTTTGTTAATGAATTCTACTTTAATGGTCTTACGACCTCATGCTTAGGATCACCCATCCGAAGTTTCTCATTTGTTAACTTTACTTGTCTTCTTTATCGTTTATTTATCTCTATCAAGGCCAATGATGTTAAAAAATTCCAAAAAACTAAACCTTCTGCTTAATTGATATTTATTCAACAGCAAATTAGTGAAAATTAAGATATAAAATTTTTTAATGACCCGTTTAATAGTTTTTGTATTATCGTCGTCTCAAAAAAACTTGATATATACTTAATAAAAAATATAAAAAGTGGGAGAAAAAGGAGGAAACATAAAGAAAAAGATAGAGAATCAATAGTATTAGATAGAAATCTTGCATTTTTTTACTGTATTTTTCTATATCATCTTTCGAATCTTTATAATAATTCTTAATCATTATGCATCTTCTTTTAAACATAGGAATTACTATTCTGCATATAATTTTTAACTCTTTGTTCTCTACAAAGTGTCTGTATAAAGAGTTCGTTGTCCCGTTATCGTCGCTCCCCTGAGGAGAGGGTGACCAAGTGTTTAAATGAAGCAAAAAATACAAGAATTCGGCTGATAATATTATGAAATGCAGTCTTGCAAAAAAAAAAGTCAGATATCATTTTTATATTGTCTATTGAGTGGATTGCCCCGATCTTGTGCATTATGCATTCGGGTTCCTAAACGATCCTCCAGGTATGTAATTTATTTGTATTTAATTTAGAGAATTATAGAAATTCCTATGCACATAATAACCCAATATGTCGCTCTAAAGAATATTTTATTTATCACTTGACGCCTTGCCTCTCTACTCCCCTATCCTCCTGGAATATATATCAATCATTATTTTAAAAAATTTTTAAATTCCTCGACTCAAATACCTGAAATTGAATATTTTAATAAAATAGCATTAAATTTTTGTTAGACTGACTGACAAGCATCCGAAAAACAGCAATTTTATTTTCGTCACTCCTCCTCCCCCAAAATAGAATGAATCGCCGCGTGTGATGCGATTATTGGAGAAAAAGGCCGGGGGGATATTCGCGCCCTCGTTTGTCCTTTTTGTAGAGGCACTGAAGGGGCATACACTGACTCCCGTTGGCCATTTGACACGCAAACAGCATCCTGACTGGATTCAAGATTCAAGGGCTAAAGGCACAAACACAACAAAATAGCCTTTAACTAAGGGATGAAACATGGGCCTATCAAAAACCTTCAACTACCCCTCTGAGAAATATCTTCTATTGTTGTTTGAGAAAATTTAAATGTGCCTTTTTGATCCTACCTGCGCGGGAAATCTAACTTCCAAAATTTGACATGAGTAACATATTCTCCATATTTTAAATCATATTTCAATTAATTAAATTTTTTTATGAAATTTACTTTAAAAAATTAATTTCATCGTTTTCTTATTCAAGTATTTATTATACTAAATTTTATTTATCAATAATATTATATTACCTCTATAACTTTAATTTCCTTAATTTGAGACAGAGACGGCGTGGGGCATGAGGCGACGAGGCAGCCATATTTTGAGGCATTTTGCCTTATTACTTTAAAATTAAAATCATTGAAAAAAATCTAACATGCGTATTAAATATATAAAAATTAATTTTATTTAACTGGTTAGTTCAGTTTCTCATATAAATTTAAGTTTTTTTTTTAATAAAATATAATATAATTACTTTTGAATTTTATTGTTTATAAGAATATAATTCAATTAACTTCTTTAATTTTCATAATTTTGTACATATTTACATAAATTCATTTAAATAAATATGTATATTGAAGTTTTTTCTTTTTTAAGTCTTCGACATTTGAGGCCATTTAGAGTCCGTTATTATTTATTTATATTAATTGACAATATAATATAAATGAATTTTTGTTTCTCAGGAAGGGAAGCGGCACTCTGACCTTTAGTACATGAGGTCTCTAACTCTGCATCAAGGGACGGGGTCGATTTAATATGCTATTAAAAAAAAAAACCTTTTCAAAATTTTTTACATGAGGGATGCAAAATGTCTCTCGCCTGTCTTGATTTGGAAAAAATCTTAATCCTTGTCAACATTTTGTTTACAGACGTGCAAAATTCTTCCCAAATCTCCAAATGATCCTGAACGTCTTTTGGAAAAATGCTCTCCTGTCCTGCTCTTTTTGTTGAACGTTTAGCATTGTCCGCCAATCCCCACCTCTTACTGCCCCTACGCCTTTGGAAGAGGAAAAAATTTGAAAGTCATTACTAATCATTCTAATTTTAAAAAAATATCACTTTCCAAACAAAGTCACTTCTCCCACGAAATATAGCCACTACTATTATTAACAAAGTGATATATTTTCAAATTATATTTCTCTGTATAAATAAGAAATGAATGACCTTTCCATAATTCATATTATAAAAGCTTATGACATGGACACATCACCACTAGTATTTTTCCGATGACATTCTATATATGGTTAAATGACATTTATCATATTGATTTATTTTATGAAAATAACCTGTTAATTACTAAATGCATATTTCTAAAATCATACGATATATTTTCCATTTATAGTATTTTTTAGTACATTAAAGTTTCAAAAAGTTTGAAAAACTAACAAACCATTTGTTTCTTTGTTATTTTTTTAACGATTGAATAAATTTTAATATTAACACATTTGACCAGGGTTGCCTAGAGCTTATTCGAGCACAAGATGCAATCCTATATTCAATCATTTATTTTTATTGGTATATGGCAATTAGGTTCATCTTTTCAAAGATGGTCCCCTTCAAATACAAGAGCTCCATTCTCTTTTCATTTAACTACTTAGGCCCTTTTTTATTTACTTAAGGTATTTTCGTGCCCTGAGACACACTTCAAACTCAGATGGCCTCTAATCATCTATTGTAACCCTTAGAATTTACTCTATTTTCTATCTTCTTCTTGTATATTTATTTGTTGCTAGGTACGGAGAATATCCTCTTTGAGATATTATTCTTTCAGTACCTGCGGATGTCTACTGTTTGGACAGAGAGGAAGAAATCAAAGACAAAAGAATTTCTATGATATTTTATTATATTAACGTCAAGGAATATTAGAGGTAAGCTATTTTGGTATTTTTTTATTCATTAATTTTTTTTTTACTCATATAGGCATATATACATTACTCTACAGGGTGTCCCCTTTAGAATCCGGAGAAAAAAAACGTTTTATGCAAAAAGTTGTTTATTTAAACCAATATACGAAGACACTAAAAATGTTGTTATGTCCCATTTAAAGGATCCTTGCTGAGAACTCATTCTATATAACCACCCTGCGCCTCTATCATCTGCTCGATCCTTGCGCGAGCACGCTGATTTCAAATGATCGCGGTTCATGGCCGTGAACTCTGCCTCGATAGCGACCCGGAGGAACTTGACGTTAGGGTGTCTAGACTTGTTTATTTGTCTCTCAATTACGCCCCACACGTAGTAGTCCAGAGTGTTTAGGTCGGGACTGTTGGGAGGCCAAAGTCCTTAGACCAAAACATGTCAAAGTTATCAGAAAGCCCATCCATTTTGCACTAAATGGCTGGTGTGAGCGGATGCTCCATCTTGATGATAGATATACGGTCTCCCAGAGGGCACAGTCTCCATCCACGGTTTTACCACTGTCCTCAGAACCTCTAAATAAACCTCCTTCGGGAGGGTTCTGCTCATCTGGAAGAAATGCGGCGGTATGACATCACCCTCACTTGAGACGACCCTCAGAACGTGGATTTTGGCCAGAAACTTGGTCTTGCCCACCACAGGGACGTCCTTGGAGTTGTGGACGAGCCAACGGACGTTCCACCGGTATACTTCTGCATCCACGGTGAACATTTTTTCATCAGAGAAAAACTGAATGCGACCAGCAGGTTCGTGTTTTAATGAGGACAGAAGCAACTTGCAGTTCTTGCTTGCTAATTCTTTTGAGCTTGGCGGCCTCAGAGAGCATTTGGCGGACCTTGAGGACGTAGGAGGTATATCTGAGATCCACGTTCGTTAAGCTCACCCATAAGACGGAGGCAAATTTCCGAAGCGAGGTCCCCGGGTCTTCAAAAATCATGTCTTGGGCTCTTCAGATGATCTCTGGAGTCGTTGATTTCTGCCTAAAACCTGTATGTTCCTCATGGGAGTGGAATAGCCCTCTTTGGACTCCTCTGAGACTGTGTATCTCTTCACAACATAAACAGTCGATCTTAGTTAAACGAAGACTTTCGGTGGGCGTTCTCCGGGCACGAAGGCTTTCTATAATTGCCGCTCTTCTACCATAATCCATGCTTGGGTTGACGAGCTCGGCCATTTTGGAGTTATGAAAGTCTTAATGATATATTTAGGTAACTTTAGCGCCAACTAGCGCCTACCCCTGAATTCAAATATAGCAGGAACTTCAAATACAATTTTGTCGGGATTCTAATGGCGCATCTTGTTCTCTACTCTATTCAAGTCTGTCGGTATATAGTTTTTTTTTCTTTAGTTACAATTAACATAATTCTTGAATTGTTTCTCTTTAAATCTGTAACAAACCGTGTGACACTCTACAATTCATTGTTTCCTTAGGCAAAAAACTGAAAAGGACGCGTTTCAATGAATCAAAGTCTAAATGAACCGATGGTGGGTAAATGACAGAAAATATACCAAAAAAGAATATACAATTCAAAAAAGGGGATGAGGTTCACAATAATTTTTCATTTTTCTACCTTTGGTTTTTTCAATAGATTTTTTTTAGAAAACAACACCCTCTCTAATGTACGTCTGTTTTGTGCATAGTCGATGGTGAATGACGTGGGTGTGGAGGACTAAAGAGCGACATCAGAGGGTCAGGTAGATTTTATCCCCTATGTATATGTGTATGTGTGTTAAATCTCCAACACAAATTTTTGTTTCCTCTTTTTTGTTGCTAATTTCTCGGGCTAGCCAGGTGCGCACCCCTCTGATAGTGGGAGCCCACTTGTATTGTCCTTTCTTTGTCAAAGGCCCAAAAGAATGTCCATCTACCTTTGAATTCATTCAATGAGAAATTTTGTGTGAATGAGCTTCACCCTCCCTTTCTTCTTTGGGAAGAGAAAAGCTGGATAAACAGGATGCTTTACGAAATAATCCCACCAATCTCTTATAGGGTTATATTAAATATAAATATTTATTAATTAATTAATACCTCTTTTTTCTCGATCCGCTTATTTATGACAAGAAGGAGAAGGAATTAATTATCAACAACAACGCATCTATTTTCTTATTCTATATTGAAGTTTTATTTCCACGCTGAATCTAATTTAAATCATAATCAATGGTTCATAAAAAATATTCATATTATAGGAATATATTATCAAACACAAAAGTAATTTGCATTGCACTCCTAAGCCTTTCTACAAATTGATGCGAGGATTAGGCTCATCTAATTTTAATGGCATTATGTTAATACTTTTTATCCTTCAACAAAAACAAATGTGAACAACTGCAAATGAAAAACTCAAAACATATAACAAATTTTTAGACTCTGTCTATATTTATTTAAATTAATTGGTAACCAATACAATTAAAATAAATTGTATCACTTAGGAAGGAAAGGTAACCATTTACCCTTGAAACGTCAAGCAAAATATCTCTACCTTTATTTATTCTATTGTTAAGATTTTTTAAAGTCTTTTTCAGCATTGGAGGCTATTTAAATTTATTTAAATTAATTGGTAGCCAATATAATTTAAATAAATTTTTATCGCTCAGGTCGGGAAGAGAACCACTGACCTTTGGTGCTTGAACCCAGACCTCTAGCTCCGTATCAAGGAACAAGGAAGATAGGGATATGGGTTCGATTCTCGGCAGCCGGTTGAAAATTTATTTAAATCAATTAGATATCATTTGGTATGAATAAATATGCCTGGGTTAATTTGTATCATATATGTATATATGCTGTAATTATTAAAGACTATATGGCCTCAAATGGCGACAAAATAGTAATTGTTGAAAATAGCTAAAATATGGGTCAAATTTTATCTTATCTTTATTTGGGGGTTATTTGTTTAGGCTTCACCGATTAACATTTTTCTGTTTTTGCCCTCCTTTGACTTGAGTACTTCTGGCGTCTTTAGGTCTGCCACCCCTTTTCATTTTCATTTGGACCGTGTACGCCCACCTACCGGGACCCCTGTTTATTTACCTTAGGTGCTTTCGTATTCGGACACACGCACACACCTCAAACCCAACTAACCTCTGGCGAGAGCCATCTCTCAGCATCCCGTGAAGTTACTTTATTTCTAACGCTAACTCCTATCATTTTTTTTTATCAAGAGATATATTCTTTAATCTTTTCGGACTATTGAAACGATACATATATTTATTTTAATTATGATACCATTATTCAGGCATATTTATTTATACCAAATGATATCCAATTAATTTAATAAAATGCCCTCCCTTCATCTCCCCATGGTCGAGAGGTTAAAAATATTGACATTGTCAATATTGATAATCTTCAAAGCCAAGAGGTGTGGTTTCGGATCCCAAGCAATCAGATGTAAATTTATTTATATCATTTGGATACCAATTGATGTAAATAAATATGTCTGGAATAGTATTGTATTTTGCCTCAGATGCCGAAAAGACTAAAAAAAAAAATTTTCATCTGAGTGTCTGGGATCCGAACCCACACCCCTTGGATTTGAAGGTTATCTATATTGACATTGAAATAAAATGTAGAAATAATTTTTTTTTTTTGGAAAATATATTATTCAAAATTATGCATTTTATTGAATTGAAGCGACTAATAATTATAATTTATCTAGAAACTTATCTTCTCGTTACAAATTTATTCATATTTGAGTTAGATAGAAATTATTTTTCATTACGACACTAAAGCTAAATGATCTTCAATGTTAAAATTTATTAATCTGGTCTTAAATTTTACCGCATTTAACCTACAGACATATTCAAGGTGACAAAATAAGATTTATTTCTTCACTTAAAAAAAAAAACGTCAAATGATATAAAAAATTTTATTTATTGTTGGCATATTTCGTCCATTGAAAATTTCCAGTTTTTCTTTTAAATGAACCGAAAATAGCTATCTTCATTTGGTGATGGACAACCTCGTTTTATACAAATTCCTCTTTCAATGAATTTTTAAATAGATATTAACTCATTACCACATTTCCATTTAATTTTCATTCCAAATTAATCTTATAATCTTTTATAAATGAGGTGATTTTTAAAATTTATGTTAATCAATATTTTGAAAACAATAAATAAATAAAAATAAACTATCCGAAATATATTCTTAACTTCCCCTTATTTCTTTTCTTTGGGACGAATAACAGACGCTCTTTTATTTTATATCCACTACACATTTATGTCGTTGTAAATTTTTTTCCTCTGAAATTTTATATTTTAGTATGATGGCTAGTCTCTTATCGTCATTTTTATAAAGCACATAAAGTGTAAGAGAGAGGGTAAGGTTTATATTGACATATTGTTATTATAGACAAATTAAATTAACTGCGATGTGCATCATACACTCACTCACCATTTGCTACCATTAAACATCAAAATAACACTTCAAAAAAATAAAATTATTAAATTTATGATTCATAGCCAGAGCCATGAATGATAAATGATCTCATCTATAGTATACATAATTTTTAAACATTAAGAACAAGAATTTGTTTTAATTCATTTCTTTAAAAAACTTGAGAAAATCGTAACACGATGAAGTTAGCGGCCTAAATGGCAACGTCGCAGTGTCAGTCATGAGTAAAAATAGTCGGATAATTAATTTACAATAAATAACTAATATCTTATTATTGGGTTAATTAAAGCGATATTTTGTAGGAATAAAAAGTAAGAGATGGGGAATGTAATTATATAGAGAAAAATAATAAATTAATCAAAGAAATAAATAAAAAAGAATAAAAAAAATATCTCAACACGAACAAGTATTTTAATTAATAAATAACTTCTAAAGTAGATGATGTGCCCTAAGGAAAATTTGCAGGAATATTCTTTATTTAATTCTGAATCGAAGGATATGTCGTTACAGGGTACCAGCCGTCAGATGGGGTCAAATACGTCTCAACACGAGTGTAGACGTTTATAAATTTATATCTCCTTGATTAGAATATGTGCCTTAACGAAATTTTCATACATATTGTTTACTATTGTACTATTGTACCCTATTTTGTTTTTAATTATTACATTTTTTTAAAAATATTAATTTTAGTGATTATCAATTTTATATAAACAAGACCCAAATTGTTAGTCATCAAACACTGATTTTATTTTTTCTATTTTTTTTTATTAATATATATTGTATTTGTGAAGTATAGTGGCTTTATATAAATATATAAAGATAATATAAATAATAAATAAATAAATAGAAAATAAAAATATTGATGAAACCTAAGAAATATATATTCCGTACTCCTCTTAATCAATTAAAAAAACTCAATGATTAGTAATTTTTGTTTTTATTTTAAAAAATATTTTAAGCAAAAAGATAAAAATAGAGAGAACCTAAAAATAGACTATTAGGTGACCTTGAAGGAGAGAGAGAGAGAGAGAGAGAGTCCTTGTGTTGGAAACAGGCAAGATTTATAAATATAGCAGTATGAGGAAATGAAAAAAAAATATATTATCCCAATAAAAAATATTTCACAAAAGGTTATAAAGACATATGATGTATCATTTCAATGTAAAATTTTACGTAGATTAAGAACCAG
>JAAAKE020113306.1:0-16409 GCA_010014785.2 Anisolabis maritima
CCCTTAGAGAAAATTAAAAATTACCTGTAGTTTAATTTTTTTACAAAGAAAACACAATAGGAAAATTTGTTTGGTTTCATAATATAGTTTTGTTTAAAGATATAATTTTTTGTTTAAAGATATAATTTTTTCTTAAAATCATATATAAGTGATGACAAGAAAACAAACGTTACCAATATTTCTTATATTTTTTGTCCAAAAAAATTGAAATATTACTTTAATTTCGTAAATTTCTTCCAACATATATATAGTATAATAATGAGTATTGATTAATGTTAATATTTTTTAATAAATTTTCATTTTATTAATTATGTTTATAAAATTATATAAAACAGAGAGAAAAAGGTAATATTGAGCGAAAAAGAAAAATTCATATGTAGAGATAAACAATGATATAAGATTTTTAGATAACAGACTAAAAAAATAAGAAAAAAAGAGTCCTTAAATTTAGTGTCTAAAACATGGGAAAATAACTAACAAAGATGATATACCCCATAATAAATAATTTAATTTTTTCACAAAGTAAACACACAATGAAAATGTGTTGAATTTCATAAAACAGGAGATGAAAAACAAAAGAATAGGCATCTTATTTTCAACGTTAAATAAAAAAATTGATAAGATAAAAAATAAAGTAACGAAAATAATCCAAAAAATTGTTCAAAAAATATTAGTATTTTAATTTCATAAATTTCTTCTAACAATTCTAATATATTATGAATATATGAATATCGATTATTAATAAATTATCATTGGACGATTTGAAATAATAGAACAAAAGGGATAGAAAAAGGTGAAATTGAGCGTTAAATAAAAATTCATATATACTAATTGCTCCATTCAAAAAAGAGGAGTATAGAAGTTTTAAAAAGCTAACGTTTGTTTTATACAAATACATGATTAATAAAACAAAAAGAGGGAGATATACTCAATAATATATTAAACTAAAAATTCGTAAAAATATATTTACGAACAGTGGAATTTCCAAATTTTAAACATTCAAAAATTAATATTTGAAATTTTTCGCGGTATATTAAGTTGAAAAAAAGAGTAACTGAATTTTAAAAACTATCGCAGAGTATAACACGACTAATGCTTTTAAATCTTGTACTGCCGTTCTAGAAAGAGCAATGATGAATAAAACATTTAAAAGAGAGATTACATTTTCCAATATAATCATATTTTTTAATAACTTTTATATATCGATGCCCGATTTCAAAAGGCGTTAATCCTAATACTTTCGAAGGATATAGAATTAATAATAAATTCCATTATAAGACTAACAATAATCAATTAATAAAAAATGAACCAATAAATAATTTAATACATCATCTAATTATATTAATGTAATTATGTAGGAATATTTCTTATTCTTCGTTATATTACAATATAAATTTCATATTGGATAATAAAATGTTTGAATGTTGAAACTTACTATTTAAAATTTTTCGCGAATAATTAAGATGAAATGTCATAAAAACTGATTTTCAAAAATTAAAAAATAAAGATGGACGGATTCAAAATCAAAACAAAAACTATTATCATATTTCAATTTAACCCAGGTTAATTTTAAATTTAAATTTTAGCTTACTGTTAATTGAGGGGTGAAGCAATTAAGCTTAAGAATTCTAAATCACAGAATAACTTTTGGCAAAAGTATTACCATAACTTAAATGACTTAAAAGAGGAAACGGGAATTTAAGAAAAATAGACTGGAGATCCCGGGTTGACCTCCGAGGTTATTTGATCAAGGAAAAATATACTCACAAAAATATTAAATAACTATTGTGTCTATCCGATTCTAGGGATATATTGAATATTAATATTTAATTCAAGTGATAAACCTTGAAAAGTATTTAATTTAGTTGAAACCCCTCGCCTCTAAAACTGAAAGAGTTTCTTGCTGCTTACAGTAAGCGGTTAGAGTCGGCCAAGATGCTGACCCCTTTGTTGGTATAACAAGCGAAAAATTGTTCATTTTGAATGAACTTTATTATAAAATACTAGGGAAGTGAGTGTCGGGTCGGGGATCTGGTGGTCTGGTGCAGAAAGTACACAGATGCCCCGGATAGACTGGAGAATCAGGACTCGACTCGAGGAAGGAAAGATAAAATTTTTTAAATATGTAATAGATAATTATAATTAATTTTCATTGATTCAGAAAAGTAATTAAATAAAAATTCAAGGCGTTTGCGATCATGAACAGTGACGTAACAATTTCAACATTGACCTCAAATTTTTTTAATCTATGTAAAGAGAATGAGAGAAAAACAGAGAATTCTAAATCTAAATGTTTAATTTTTTTCAAGCAAATTGACAAGTAAAATGTATGATAATAATTAAAATTCTTAATTTATAAAGTTTTAAATTTTTTATAGAATTTTAGAATTTATTGTTAAAATTATTTCCCTCTGACAAGAGTGGAAACGCCCATATTTCTTTTATTCTTTTAGTAAATTTTTATAAATTTTACTAAAAAAAGTATTTTGTAACTCACCAAATAAAAAAAATAAATTAGTACCTGTTGATTAATTTTTTCACAAAGAAAACACAGAAGGAATATTTCTAGAAATTCATAAATTAAAGTTTCGACCATTTGAATGGGTTTATCAGGGTAATCGTAAATGATACTTTTAAAAAATATAAATAAAACATAAACTGTCCAGGAAAAGTGTATCATGAAAACTAACATTAATTTAGTTTCAAAAATTTTATGTAATATTTGTGATAAATTATGTAATGATGAATATTGGCGTATATTATATTTCCTTTTTAATAAATCGTCATTGAATGATTTAGAAAAAAAATACAAAATAAATAGAAAAAGTAAATATTGTGAAAAGAATGCGTATTCATAAAGATCATTTAAGGTATAAATCACCCAAAAAAATAATTTCATAAAAATATCATCAAAACTAAAACTATCTTTATTTAGAGTTGGGATTAAAAAATTAATTAACAAATAACATATTAAATTATAAATGATATTTAAAATGGTAAATCTAAAAATTTGTTTAGAGAATTTATGGCATGTTGGATTTTTATCATAAAAATTTATAAAATTTAAATAAAGATTTACTAATTTTTTTCGATAAATTATTGAGAGGATAAACGTTAATAAACTTGATGATAGATAAAATACACCTGTTATTAAAAGAACCAAATTATTTAAATTTTCTATTTTGATCAAAAAAACCAAACTTAAAATTGAAACATTTAAAAAAACATGTATAAATTTTCCTAAATAATTATAAATTTGAAATGTTTTTATACATCTATTTCCTGGTGATCCTATAATTTCAAACGGGGTGAGACCTAAGAGTTTGGAAGGAAAATAAATGTATCGAGTGGCACGATTAAATTCCATTTTACAACTGAGTAATTGTTAATAATAATCCAAATTAATCAATGCCTAGTTAATCAATATATTTATATTTATTTGATGAGTTTGGTTATTATAGTTATTAATAAATTCGTTATCAATACATTTATATTTGGAATTGATCTAATATTCTTTTTATATTCTGAAAATGGAATTTTTCAACTCCATTGCCTATTCTAATCCTATGTCTTTCTTGTAAAGAATTACGATTTATTTTGATTTTGTTCTACTTAATATAATTTGAGTACTGGGCTTTCGGAGAAGGAGCAGGATGCCAGTAATTTGCATCGCGTAGTGAGTAACAGTAGAGTTTGTGTGAAAATCTAACAACAGTTTTGCCCAGGGCGCGCTCTGATCATCGAATAACTGTCTGTCATCTCCCATCCTCCCACTCTACCCCTTCCAAATGCTCAATACTGAAGTTATATCAAATAGAGTTTAATGAGTTCTCTAAAAAATTGCTGATTAGGCGTCATGATGGTTGTCTGCAGTTGACAAATGATATTTGATTTTTACTTTTTTTCTATTAAAATTTATTTACAAAAAACGTCGAAAAATTGAACGATATTAAGAAAAATATTCAAAAAACATTGGATTTTTGTTACACAAATAAATTGGAGTATTATAGATGAACAATTAAAAAAATTCACTAGAAAAATAACTATACACCCAAAATAATCCAGATTTTTTTTTTAATTCAAATTTTATTCCGTTCTCTAAATGCAAATAAGATTTCTGGGTATACAAAATCTTATAGTGATATCTACAGTAATTATTTTAAAAGTGAAAAAATAATAAAAAATATAATCTTTATAATAGTAAATAGTAAATTTCCTCATTTTGAGAGTATAAAAAAAGTGGAAATGAACTTTAAAATAAACTTACCTCATTTCTGACTACGTTGCATATAAATATAAAATAAAAACATCGCAATATTAAAAGACTAAACCATTTACAAATTTCCAAAAAATACCATAGATCTATAAATTTTTGATATGAGATTAAAAGTATCAATTTGAAATTAAATTGGCTAATCCAAATGAAATTTTGCCCGAAAGATAATAAATTTCTTAATTGATAAATATTATTAATACGATTTGTTAAATTGTCAATTTCTCTACGTTTTTTAGAAAAATATATAACATCTAATAATTTCAAATTATTTAATAATTGTTTATTAAAATTTAAATAAAAATAATAAAATAATTCGATAAAGGATTGAAATTGGCATTCACATAAAAAAATATAAAAATCATTTCCTTCATTTGTAAAATTAATGATTATAGATTGTATTAAATCCTTTGAGCCAAATGCTAAAAATCGAAACAATATTCCTAAAAAACAACTAATTAGTAACATACTAATTTTGAATTTAGTCAGAAGGGAAATTGTATTAAATTGTTCTAGATCAATTTTCAAATGATTGATTTCTTCTATCAAAGATGCAAGTTCGTTTACAAATTTAAAACAAGTCCATAAATTGATAATTAATGCAATGAAATCAAAAATATATCCTAAAAATTTCAAAAATTCTACAAACGAATTATTAAATTTAAGAAACCAAAGAGAGTAAAAATTTGTAAAAAAGAGAAATAAAAAAATTAACACTCTAAAAATATAAAAATTCCAATTTTTGGAATTAATAATTAATAAACAACTAAATTTGGAAATTAAAAATATATAAGAAGTTGCTTTAACGAAATTCATTTTTAATATGAATTGAACAAAATGAATAATAATAATAGTAGAAAACTCAAGTCATTTATTATTATTTATCTCTGATATCTCGAATAAGAAAAAATTTTCTGTTTTTCATCTAAATATAATCAATATAAATGAATTATTATATAGACCCACACCTTATTTTTGGCTTCTTACACCGATTGAAAATTGAAATTTTGCATTGTCAAAATTTCAACTGTGAATAAGTGATATATTGTAATCAATTCCATATTATTACAGATAAGCAAAATTAGGTTATTTGTAACATGAACCGAATGTTTTATTATGTTGTCGGTCTCTGGACATATCTATAGCAAATTCGGTTGAACGGATCTTATAAATTTTATATTTAAACTTCAAGTATAAATACATGGCTCCAAAACTTAATTTGGTCATTATCTATTCGCAATTTAAATAAAATAGAGGGACAATTCGCGCCCCCTGGACTCGAGTCGGAATTTCCCCTTTCGCTGCAAAAGCAGAAAATCCCGGTTTGAGTCCAGGATTTTTGCTTAATCCAGTCAAGTGTACATTAGGTCAGACGGCATCTACCCTAAATTTAGAGGGAATGAAGTATCACGTGACATCGAGTGTAAGAAAATTAGAATTGCACTTGTTCTACATATAACTTAGCTGGGACGTCATTTTGGATGAATATTGCACTTAGTGGATTTATTGAAAAACTTCCTGAATTGGAACCAATTTTGGTGTACTTTTCTGCTGTCATTTTATCACTTTTATGTGTTTATTTAGAGACAGAAATATTTCAGAAAATTTTTTTTTAATTACAAAAATTGTTATAAAAGTAATTCTAATCGGAATACTTTTCATTGTAAGCATCTATAAACAGAGCCAGCTAAGTTGCCCGAGGTGCCAGGTGCTTAGGGGCTTAATGATCTTCCAAAAAAAAATTTTATAATTGAACTTAAAAAGTGCATTGAAGTCCGTCAGCAATCATAGGGACGGCCTTGTCTATAAATCAAAGACTCCAAATTGGAAGGTGACGGTTGATTTTGCGATGGCTGCACCACCAATTTATTTTTTTCTTTTTATTTAGCTCTATATCTATCACCATTTGGCCAATTTCTTTAAAATTTATTAAACAAACAGCTCAGATCCGGCATGATAAAATGGAAGTTTGGAAAAGATTTTAGATTAGGGAACATCCTTTATCATTAAGTGAAATTCCCACTTTTTCCTTTTGTGTGTAATCTTACTGAAAAGATATAAACGCCTCGTATTTAGGCAACCATTTATCCTTTGAGAAAAAAACAGTTGATTTGCTTTTAGGCTCAAGTAATTCTTTAATTTATTTATTTTATCTTAAGACCCTTGAGACCATTAGAAATCAACAATGTTAATTGATTCTTAAACAGCGATTAATTTGTGAAAAGCTATTAATATAATTTATAATATAATGTATTTTATTTAAGTTATCTATTACCCAAATATATATTATTTATTCAAATTAATCTTGCTTCTGGATCCCAAGGTCAGCGTTTCGCTTCCCGTCCCAAACAACAAAATTTATTTAAAATACTGACTACCAATTGGTTTAAATGGAATCTAAAAGGCCTCAGATTCCGGAAAAGTATATGAACCAATCCCGAACATATTATTAGGTAATTTTTAGGTCTTTTTTGGCATCTGAAGCCATTTAGACACCATCCAATTTATCGTCTGATAGGAGAAAATATTTTGTGTTTGGTTGGGAATAATTCGCGCCTCCTGGACTCAAACCGGGATTTTCCGCTTTTGCAGCGAAAGGGGAAATTCCGGCTCGAGTCCAGAGGGCGCGAATTGTCCCTCTATTTTATTTAAATTAATTGGTAGCCAATTTAATTCAATTTATCCTGCGAATTGAAGCGAACCACAGACCATAAAGCAAAGGGAAGAGCTTTGGCTCCGTTCTATCAGGTAGGACTATTATTAGCTATCTTCCAAGAGGAATTTATAATCGCTTGAAACAGACACCTGTATACAGAAGTGCGAAGTGCTTTTTTTAAATTATTATTCGGTTAATTTCATGAACTAATTCCCATCTGTTCAATGCAGGCGCAGTATGAAGTTTTTTTTAATTTGCAAATCGGGATTAGTTCATGAACATGTTGGAAGATATTAATAATAATTCTCATGTGTCTATTATTATGCTTGCTTTATATTAAAAATACTTATTTTTGGTATAATATTATTTATTAAATTAATGAGTAATATTTGTATGGGTAATTACCTGCTGTTTAGTTTTCTCAAACAAGTAACATACGAAGTAAACTGCAAGAAATTCATAAGATATATATCCAGTTGAACGAATTAGTGTGAACATTTTATCTTCACTATTATAAATAATACTCGTCAAAAGTAAAAATGAAATACAAATTATCCACCAGAAATGAAGAAAAAACTCTATTAATATTTTATTTTGATATACCTCTTGCAACAAAATGCAAATATTATGTAAAGAAGTATACTTTTTAATATTATAATTATATTCTAATAAATCCTCATTGAACGTTTTAAAGAAAAAATACAAAATAAAAAGAAAAAGATGTAAATGAAAATAGAAAAAAAATTCATAAATATTAATAAAGACATATGGTAACCAAAAATACCATTCACTTAGCAAATTTATCGAATTAGTCAGTTTTGAAAAAAATGGTAAAAGTATATAAAAGAAATTATTAGTAAAAATATACCAAATGATATTAAAAATTATAAATTTATATATTAAATTGGAATATTTACGACTTGACTTAGTGTTATCGTAAAATTTTAAACAATTTAAATAAATTTTTCTCATTTTTTCTTTATATAATATTATTAAAATTAATGTGGTAATATTTGAAATTTCGTATATTATATCTGATAATAATAAAACCAATTCATTTAAATTTTTTAAAGTTCTAAAAAAGAGAAAAGAATTTATTAAAATATTTAAAAGTAATAATAAACACATTTTTCCTAAAAAATTATAAATTTGAGTATTTTCTATTATTATATATTCTGATGATCTCAAAATTTTAAAAGGGGTCACACCTAATAATAGAGATGGATAGTGAAAATATCTGGTGGCTTGTATAAAATCCATTTTATTACTAAAAAAATACCATACCTGAAGATGATTATTGATTATATTGATATTATTTCATCAATATATTTTTTCATCTAAATAATTATATTAATGTAATTATTTTGTTACAATATACAGCGAAAGGCTTACCCCTAGTAGGACCGACTTAAGATTGATATTTCTTCTGTTAGATAATAGGAAAAAAAAAGTGTAACAAGAGCACAAAATACCTCGAATTCCCGTGACTGGAACAACCTTTCTGCTACTTTTTTTTCCTAAAATCTTTCAAATTCAACTTTCACAGCACCTTTTAAAGTCTACACTCTCTTTTATTTATTAATAAATGGTCGAAAAATTTGATCGCTAGGGTTAGTTCAACCCCCTAACTTTTAATCAAAATATATGAATTCAAATTTCCCGCTTTCAATATATTTTCCAACTATTCTTCAAAATGCTGGCACCAGTTGTTGATGATTTAACTAAATTTGATAAAATCCATCCTTCCTAAAATAGAGCATCATAGTGTTTATGATTGGGACATTCGAATTTGAATTGTTTGTTTCCTTTAAGTTTGCTAGCTTGTATAATATGTCAAAAGCCCATCACAAGTGTTGTTACTAATTTCAAAAATAATATTGGTTAATTTAAGAAAAATGTTAGAACAAAATACTTTCTTCAAAGACCTATTAATCAATTATTATAACAATCATGTAAATTTAAAAACAATGTTATTAGTGATTATATATTTGTACTTGTTTACTTATTTTGCCTTTTATTTTCAGATTTGGTGCATGAAAAGAATTAAATTTTATTCTCATAATCAAAGAATACAAATTAAATTATTAATTAAAAAAAATAAAAAGAGAATATTAACTTTTCTACAAACGACGGAATTTTTAACAAATTTATTTCAGGTATATTTTATATTTAATGCATAATGCATAATATGGGAGGTGATATTTTTTAATGTTTGCAGATTTAGTTAATCTTCATTTCGGATAGATTCGATTTTATTTTAAATTTTAAAATTAAACTAACTGAGTTTGTAATTATTTGCTTGTTTTTAGAAGCAATTAAGCTTTCAGTTCATTTATTTGATTAAAAATGAATAAACTGAATATAACCCAAAAAAACATAAATTAATCCCCCTTCATAAATGTTGAATTTGGCATTTAATAAATTGCAGGCATGAACCCAGAAAAATCCTTCGCGGAAGTAGTCTAACCTAAAATCTGTCTCCTTGCATATATTCCACATGGAAATATTTTAATTTAATTGATCTCCCAAGGGCATTATTGACTTGAAATATGTCAACCTCCCATACAATGCAGATAAACAATATCCATGTCCATTTAAGCTTACTCACATATTTTAATTTTTTTCCAGGATCAATACCTCTTTTTAGAAGTTATTTATTATTTGGATAAATATAATATTTTAACAATTTATTATTATATTTTTCATTATATGTAAATAATATTTTATTTCTTAATTTTTATTTTCTTCCATAAGTATATTTTTATTGATTTTGTTTCCAATTTTTATAAAGTGGCTCAATAAATTTTCCATTTAATATTCTACTAGCTGACAAACCCAAATAAATTATATATCTTAAAAAAAGATGCAAAATTTTGATCTGACCCTGGTACACATGTGTGATCACAGTATTAAATGTTCCTATTCGTATCCAATTCAGGATGGGACTTGGTTTAATATTTTCCAATGAAATTGATATAATTGAAGGTTTCAAAGTCTTGTCTAGAAAAGATTTTTAAGATACTCGCAAGGAATTCATTAGTAATAAATCAAGTTCGAGTTGGAGGGTAAGAGTTGAAATTAGTTATAGAGATCATTGATATACAAGTTTGAAATTTAAAAAATATATCTGAGAATTAAAGATAATAATTGATTTTTCTTGACCCTTCTCTCTAGAAATTTAATCTGACATCTTTTTGCAAATGCTCTCAGCTGAGAGCCGCTTCCTTGTATATAAATTTATTAAGAAACAGAGGACTCTCCCTGACCCCCATATAAATATTTTCTTTCTTAATCTTTTATTAAATATTTATATTCCGTTATAATAATAATATTGATAGTTTTTTATTTGCAGAAATCATCATCATTCTGATTCACAAACACTTAACAAAATTTTTTATGACATTCTAACATTTTCATTACAAGATTCTCTTTGTGTGGGACATAAAGAAGATAGCCGAAAGAAAGAATTAGAAGTGCAAAACAAAACAGCATTACAAGAACAATACAATATAATTTTAAATTATTTAATGTATGACATAAAAAAAGAAGATGATAGAAGATTATGTCAATTATCACAAAAAAGACTATTAAAATATGCGTTAACATTAATTTTACGTTTATATGCCTATTTGGATATGGCACATACAGACGATAAAAAGTATGAACATTGTGAAAATTTTATAACAGTATTAGAAAATGATGTAAGTAATGTCTTTCTTTCCATTATATTATTAGATCCAAAATTCTATCTGGTTTTGCTTTTTTAAGATATCCGAATGATATAAAAGAAAAGTCTAAAAATATGATTTCTTTCGAAATTTAGATTTTAGATTTCGACAATCTTTTGAAGCCAGGATCTAGGTAAAAGTAAGTCCCATCCAATGTAAAAAAAAATTGCAAACATAACAATAAAAATTACAAAAATAAAAAGTCTATTTTCAAATAAGAAACACTTTCCAAAAAGAAATACTCTAAACACCCAATAAAGAAAAAATTTTTAATTCCCTCCAAACTCAAATGTCCGTTTTTCCCTAAGAATTTTGACTACTCTTTTGGGTAATTCAGATGGCCCCCTTTTTAATTCTAAAGGGTGAAGTTTTTTTGCGGCCCCTTTGAGATATAATTGAATTGAAGTGGTCCACTAGTTCAAATGAACTTGGAAAATTTGAAAAATCAAAATATCTTTTTAACTATAGTAGAAACAATTATAGCGGCCAATATCACAATTAATTTTTTACTCTTTAAATGAAATGGGGAAGTCTTGCGATATTTTTATCACCATTATTTATTGTTGTTTAACCATACATAGAAATTATTGGAATCTGATTCGAAATTTTTATCTCTACGTATTTCGCTTATAGAATATCAGTTTTTTCTTTGTTGGAAAAAATAGATGGATCGTCGAGAACGCCAAGAGTAACCTTTAAAATCACGTGCTCATTGTGTTTCTGCATTTATCCCGATGACCCTCTCTGCTAGGGGCTCGAAGCTTATTAAAATATTAATCTCAAAGAGAAAAGTTTAAAAAAATTATTTTCCCTCTATTAAAAAACGGATAGAATTTTAAAAAATATACACTACATTCTCTAATTAATTTTCTAATTTTTTTTTTAGCTCACCTCGTTTTTTATTAAGCTTGAAAAAGATGATACTTCCAAAATTTGTTGTGATTTATTTGAAATTTTAAAAAACATTAATTCAGAACATAAAACTGAGTTTATTTCAAGAATTTTACAAAATTTACTTTGCGTTCAAAATTTTGATATTGAAGATCTATTCAAACAAAAGCCACAATTTTATGAAAAAAAGACCAACTTCCTTCAAATACTAAATAATGTAAATAATAATAGGGTTGAACTATAATAATAATAATAATAATAATATTAATATTAAAATTTTTTTCAGATAATAGATATCCTTCAACCAAAAATAATTTATGATTTGATTCAACAAATGTTTGAAAATTCTTTTTTAAATATTATTACTATATTACATTGTTTTGGATATATTTTAAATAAACATCCAACAGAGAAAAATAATATTAAAGGTATAAATAATAATACAGGTTGAAAACAAAATATAAATGAGAAAGGCATCAAGCAAATTACTATCAAACCATCACTTTTAAAAATAGATCAATATAAATATATATATGTATTAATTTTAAAATTATTTTTAGATCTTATCAACCATTTTTTTGATTACGGTTTTCAAGAGAATAATCAGAATTTTTTAAAATATGGACTCTTTCTTGCTCGATGTTTATGTGAATCTGAAAAAGAAGATTTATTTTTTTCATATGAACAGTGGTTTAATGAATTTTGGGAAAAATACCATAATTTTTATAAAATTAAAATCTTTTGGGAGTTATTAATTGAAATATTACCTGAAGATTCTTATGAAATTTTGTCTATTCAACTTTCAAAAGTAAGTTATAATTAATTATTGGGTAGCCATCATTAAATAGTTTTTGAGTTGAATCAGATATTAATACTCAATATATGCAATATGGTCACTTGATCCACCAAAAAAATATACTCCCAAAAAAACTAAAGACTAACTATTGTATTCTTAAGTGAAAAATAATTAAAATAGATGTGCTAGCATCCATAAAGCATACGGCTACATACACATAATCTTTAGCAAAAAATCAAGGTCTAACGTAGGCAAATTGTTTTAAAATCACTTACTAGGCATCTGTGAATATATATAATTATATAAACTGTTTAACATCAAATTATATATACATATTGGACTATTTTTGATTTCTTCATAATAGATAATAATTAGAACATGAAATCCGAATATAACAAATTTAATAGGTAAAACATTCTAAAATTTCATGTTTTCCTAATTATCATTGAGACGAAACAAAAGATACAGTTTGTCCAATTACTTTTGAGTGGGATAATATATATATATCATATAGGATAGAACTTCAAACTTTTTTCATCGCGACTCCCTTTCAAGAATTTTTTTGCAACCCTCTTAACCAAATTATCATAAGGATAAAAGTAAAATATTTTTCTAAATGATCATTACTTAAGTAATGTCCTCAAAACATGACGCCCCCCTCGAACCCCTCTGGGGAAGATCCTTAATATAGAAATGAAGATTCAGCCAAAAATAAAAAATAATATATATATGCTTTTTGATTTCGAGACAAACTTATTAGTTCATGATTAAATTAGCCTCATGTCTGGATGTTTGCCCCTCTAATTTTATTTTTTCTTTTATGCATGTTACTCCCTTTTGTGTAATAATATGAAATTTTTTTTACCAAATTCGTGAAATCATTACATTAAAATCATCATTAAAATTCCTTATTTCGCAAAAAATCAAGGTCTAACGTAGGCAAATTGTTTTAATATTTTTTAAATCTACAGAATTATTATTCTTTACCGAAAGTGATTTCGGGTTCCCGTAAAATATCAAAAATGGAGTATAAATATGCAAAAATTTTTAAAATCACTTACTAGGCATAGTATTGCTTATTTTACAGCAAAAATTACCTAATTCATGAAATAGGCAATTATATTATTAGGTGAAACATATATATAACTTTATACGTCTGTTTCATCTAATCTATATATATATATATATATATATATTTCTCGGCTTATGATTATTCATTCATTTGGATTCTCTTTTTGAATTAATTGATTTTTTTAACCAATGAAACTTATTCTCTTTTCCACCTATTATTTCTTTAGTAAATTTTTTTTCATTTTTACTTTCCAAATTTCATTACAATCTGAATATACAATGATTTTCTAAGGGATATGCGGATTAAAATATTGATTTATAAGAAATTATTATTAATTTTATCTCATTTTCTTTTTGAAAATATAATATATTCAAACTATTTTTATTTCAGAGTAAAGATATATCCAAATATTCGAGTGATATTCAAAAACAATATACAGACGTGGCAAGAATTCGAATAAAAGAATTATCTTCTACTAGAAAAGTTTTTATATTTCCTGATAGTAAGGTATTTATATTAATTTAAAGTTAACATTTTTCAAACTTAATAAAAAGTGGCCCACTTTAGTATAATTAAAACTATCATAATAATGTAATAATTATACTTATCCATTCATCCTGAACTAGCGACCTACTTCTCTATAGATTTACTAAATATTTAATGGCTCCAGGGGAAGACAGTGACAACAATTAGATAGTCTTTATATGGTTTTAGTAAAGACAAATTTTGAGATGCTCCTAACAAAATTTATTTAGTCATCTTCCCCTGGAGGCAATTTTGGACAAAGCAACGATTACGACCGTTAAATATTTTTTCGTCATTTTCAGACCGCAATCGAAGATATAAACAAAGTTATTCAACATTTCGAAGAAGCTGGAGAGCTTCATATAGCATTTAAACAATATTTAATGTTTAATTTTAAACATTTCGAAAATCGCTATATTCCTATTTTATTAGAACCAAGAATTTTACTAAAACCATTAGATGCTAAAGGTAAATTAATCAATAAACTATTTTCTATGGGTAAAATTAAAGAATCTCTATTTAATAGATATGAAACTCTCTGTAAGAATTTAAGTTAATTTTATTATTGTTATTCTAAATCTATTTAATTTTCAAATAACTTAATAATTTTAAAACTTTTTTATATCATTATTTATATCTTTCCTTGCCAATTACTGTTCTGTATTTATTTCTTATTTAAAAAATATAAAAAAAATTTATAAATAAAATTCTATAAATTCTTATTTTGTATAGACAACATATTTTATTTTAGAAAATAATGCAGAAAAAAAACTAGTTTTAATTTTCCCTCAACTGGAGCTCACTTCTAAGTCTGAAAGAGTTATATATATATATATATATATATACATTTTTTAAAATTATATATATAATTAATATGATAATATAATATGCACAATACAATAATATATATGATTCGAATAATATATAATAATTTTAAATTTTGAATCGAGATTTTTTGTATTATATTATACTATATGAACTTTCTTACACAATGACTTGAATTGAAATTCATATCGTTTACCAAACACACATGTATCCAAAATTACACTTATATGTTTTTATATTTTAATTTTAACTTTAGTGATTTTTCATGAATATTTTGTTAATATAGTTTAGAAAATTATAAAAAAAATCTCGTGTTACGGCCGGACAACTCTCTTACCAACCTATAGTTAATAAAGCGAAATTGGGTGATGTTTTGACACTCGGGCTTTGCTGGTTCATTATTTTATATTAGCTTCTATTTTTAGAGATTTTTCTTTTTGTGTGTATTAATCAATTATCAATACTATAAAAAAAAATTACATTAATTAAATTGACAATTAAATTCTGTTTATTATAAAACATAGGAATTTTTTTTTTATTTTAGCGTCATTTTTCGGCTGCTGAGGCTATTATGCCTGTATATTAATATTATACAACTAAATAGATAGAAAAATCAGTATCACTGGCTTCCGGCGGGCTTTCAACAAACAACCTTGTTTTTCGGAACCACCCATCCGAGGTTCAGGGCTGCTAGACCTTGCTTGTAAATAACTATCTTAGTGGCTGATGTCCACTGCTGGTTAATACACCTTAAAGATTATCTAATTTATTACATATAAACCAATTTAATCAATCTTTCGAATAATAAATCTCTAGAATAATTTAAGAGAAATCATAAAAAACCTAAAAAACATACAAAAGTAAAGTGGACTCCAAACGATTTTGGGGCGGATAGGATTAATAAATTTCAAAGATCATTTCATTGTTCATTGTTTCATAATTGTTTAATGAATTTCAATCATTCATTAGAACGAATTTTGAGAGAATGAGAAAACATTAAAAAAGTACTGTATAATACCCGTTGGCCGACATAAACACACACACAGTCAGACATTTTGCGAGAAAACGTATTTCCGTTGAAATCTCGACCTCAATTTTTTATGCGATCTCAATACTTTCTCTATACTATTTATTACATATATTACATTATTAAAGAAATGTTGAAATAAGTTCAAAATTTTTTATTTAATTGAACAGTTTATATCAGACCTATATAATATATAATTTTTTTTTATCCAAGAGATTCACATGGTATCAAAAATGAAAAATTTTGAAAAGATTACTTATGGTAGTACCATCTATGAATGCCCCTAAGAATCAAACCAATCACATGACCATTTTAACAAATGGCGGTGGCAAGTTACATGTGTCAGCTTATGTTTGTTAATTTGTATTTTGAAATTAACTATCTTATACTGCTTTTTGTAAATTTTTGTGATATAATTATTTTGCCATATTTATTATTATTTAAAATATAAATGCTTAAATACATGTATTTTATTATTTAAATATACATAACTAACTAAACACGAATACGGTGAAGCTTGCGGCCGATTTCTAAATGGTAACGTCGCATTGCCTAGGAAAAATAAATTATAATAAATAATTAATATCTCCGTTATTATAGGGTTAATTAATGCGAA
>JAAAKE020113317.1:0-16408 GCA_010014785.2 Anisolabis maritima
CAATTTTTCTATTTTTATTTATTTTTTTTTTAATCAAAAGCGTCAAATACCATCGCATTTGTTTTTTAATCATTTAATTGAACGCTCTGATGAATTGTGCGATGCATTTATATGCGCTTAACATGTTCATAATTCATATAGATTTATTTGGGGATTTTTTTCCCAAAGGGGTTAGCAAAAAAATTTTTTTTTGCTTGGATTTCCCTCTTTATTTACTTATTTAAATCGTAGATAAAATTAAATTTTCATATTTTTTTAATGTGAGATTGATCTTTTTTTGCTTTTACCATGAAATAACGGGAGTTTCTTGATAAATAGTGACTTTGTCTCTATTATGCTGAGAAATTTTCTGGATAGCTTGCCTCCTCAAATAATTAATGAGGTAGGGATTATATTTTTTAAAAATTAGCCTTGTGTTCAGATAGGAATTGCGCAGATTTAAGCTAATAAGTTTTTTTTAAAAAAAAGGAAAGTTAAAAAAAAATAAAAACATTTGGGAATGCGCAAAGCTGTATATCTGCAACGAACTTGAATCTGCGCTTCGCTCACAACAATTTCATCATAATAGTGTCAATTTATAGATTGGAATTCAATTCTAACGTAAAAATTCTGATATTTGATAAACTTCTAGAGATGGGGCGTCAGTGTTTAAAATTTGAAATAAAAAATTCACTCCTTATTTCTCTCGGCTTGTCCTTTCCGGTTATTAGAATTAATATTTAATTGAAAGAATCAATGTTTGGTTTTAACATGAGAAATACATTAAAAACGTGCAATTTCATTTAAACATTAAAAATAATTTTGTGTAAAATTAATATATCCCATTAAATGGTGGCTAGTGTACTTAATAAAAACCCATACATTTATACGCTCAGTTATTATTATATATATATTTATTAAAAAAAAGAAAGAATGTGAATTAAAGCCGAAGGCTGGCCAGAATGAAAAGAGAGATAATCTTTCTCTCTCTCTCTCTTTTCCATCTTATATTAATTAAAATTAAATTCCATTTTAATCGAGGAAAAAAACCCATTTCTTCTTCTTAAGTTCTCTCTCTCCCTCCCTCTTCTTTCTTTTTAATCCTTGTAAGGAAAAAAAAACAACTTTTATTTTACTTTTTTATTAATAACGTCAAATTATTTTCTTTACAAGAGAATGAGAAAAGATTGTTCTCTTTGAAATTTTATTCTTTAAAAGAGAGGGAATCTAAAATTTCATATTTAAAATGAGAGAGTTTTTTGTTAGAATTTTTTTATTATTTACATTATTATAAGGCATTGAACAACCAGCCCTTATTATTATAATGAATGAATCAAAGAAATTTATTTAAAACAGGAATTGCTAAGAAATTGACATGAGGGAAATGAAGAAAGATAAGGAGGCCTGAAGAAAAACAGATTAGATAAAAATTTTTTAGCAAAAAAACATCTTAATATTTTTACTTACATTACATGGAGAACACTCATAGATATAATGAATGTTAATTACTATAAAAAAAAGAAATACATTCATTTCGTTATTTGGTATGAATTCTATAAAAAATTATTATGTTATTCCCTATCAATAAAAGCGAAAATTTTCGTTTACTAGACTGTAATAATTTATTATTTTCTTGAATTATATTTAGATTGGTCGCGTAAAAGTAAATAAAAATCGCATGAAAAATTATTTTGGATATTCCACTTCGCTTAAAAAAAAAAGTTTAGCTGTAAATAAAAATTTTTATAAAATTTTCTCGTTAATAATATATATTTTCTGGAATTCTATTAGCACCGGTATATTGCCTACTCCTTTTCCCATTTTCCCAATAATCATAATAATAATTCACTAATTAAACCTCTCTCTCTATTCACTCTATTATTTGAATATGAATTCTCCAACTTGAGGAATTATTACTTGGGAATTAAATAGTTTTCTAAAATGTTATATCGAGAGCGGGCGGTAAGATAATTGAGATTAAGATATTTTAAATATGGAATTTCAACAGAGAGAGAGAGAGAGAGAGAGAAAGTTATTACTTATTGTTACATATCAAGGAAAGGAATGTGATATTAATTTTCTAACGAATTATTAATTATCTATTTCACCAGGTTTATGTCAAAGTCCATTCTGATTAAATTTATTTGCGGGCTAATGAATTTATTTTTATGATACTACGAATTGAAAATGGTTATTTTTTTTCTAACTACCATTGGCGTATTTTAGGACGATAAATATATAAAAATAACATCAAATACAATTTACATGAAAAAAATAGGTGAAAAAATATTGTAGAATAATATTATTGTCTTTAAAAAGAACAGGGGATGGAGTAGGAGATTAAAGAGTGATGTAGTCGGCAGATCCCCTCTTCCTTGAAAATTATTTAACTTTACTACTATTTTCTTGTCCCTTGGAGGAGAGATAGAGCTCATGAACAAAGGATCAGTGGTCCACTTCCCATCCTGAGCGATAAAATAGATTTGAATCACATTAGATACCAAGTGATTTAAATATATATTACCAAAGATTAAATGGCCTCAATATTTCTGTCTTGGAACGTGAAGTGAGACCTCTACCTGTGCTCCAAGGGATAGGGTGCATGGTGGTTATTCATTATCTATTTCCAAATATACAAAATATAACTAGGTATAATTTTTACCCGTTCTGCCTCAGGCAACTATCTAACATTAAGGAAAAGGTTGGTAAATCCTAAAGAGAGGCAACCAATGAGACACTCTTGTCAAATAGTTGCATAAATTTTAGGTGCTTCCTTTGTAAAGCAACGACTATATTTTGATTTCCATATAAAGAAGCTTTGAGTCCCTGTGCAAAAACCCGTACGATATTACCTACTGAATGGGATCGACTATTTGAACTAAATAATATTTTCCCTAATAAAAACCAGCCTCTAACTTTCCAGAAACATATGACTTTTTTTTTACATATTTTTTTACTAAAGATTAAAGCAACATCTTAATTTAATTTATGAAAAAATTAAAATCTCTTAAACCCACTGTTTAAAAATGTTTTTTTTTTTTTTTTTTTTTTTTTTATTTGAAGTAAAAATTTAATATTTAATTTAAGAAAAACTTAATTTTTCTTCAACCCACAGTCTAAATATTTTTTTTTTTTTTTTTTTTTTTTTTTTATTGAGAGTACAAAGTTAATACTTAATTAAATTTCCATAAATTTAAATAATAGAATAAATAAATTTGATAATTCCTCTCCGTTGTTGTTGTTGTTTTGTTATTCTCTCTCTCTCTCTCTCCAGTTGACTGAACTCATCCATCATCATCGTTTGTAGGAGGCGACTATAAATTTTTATTTATATAAAAACCCGGGATTTCCAAGGGGCTTAAATTCAATTACGAATTTTTTAGAGAGAGAAAAGTTGGGAAAAAATTTAATTTATTAGAAAAGTTTTTTTTTTTTTTTTTTTTTACTTTATTATATGAATAAATTATGGTAGAGTATTGTGACCGTGCATTGATGAATTCATCCCTGTTTTAAGAGGATATTATTAATTTTGAAACTCATTGAATAGCATGCATAAAAGAAGAGCCAAATTGAATTATTTCTAACCTATTTTATATGACTTTTATAATCTAATGTTTAAATAAATAACCGTATTACGGAAGTGGTTAAGCTCTATAAATAATATAAGAGAATTTTATTTGATTTTGAAGTATGGTTTATTATATTTCCCTGAGAAGTCTGAAGACGAATCTCTTATAATTACCCATAAAATTATTGTGTATTTATTATTATTTAAATAGAATCTGAAATCCTGAAGAAATCTTGCGCAGCGACTTAAGATTAGGGGTGGGAGCTCATGTACGCATCCACTATTTTAAGAGAACGTTTCTATTTTTATCCAGAAATAAATCTTAGGTTGTAAAAATGGGTGAATTAAAAAAAAAAAGGGTCAGATAAAATTTTGAGAAGGGAAAAAAAATTTTTTTTTGCGTACAATTCATTCGTTTTTGACCCTAAGTTTCACACCCTTCGATTCGCCACTATTCCAACCAGAGAAAACTGTGGTTCTTAAACAGGCGTTCACGTATTCCTGGGCTCCGAATCGTTATGATCAAGGAACATTTTGTAATGTTAGTTATTGAGCCGAAAGTTTGTAAAGGGGAGCGGGAATAAATTTTTAAAACTCAAATGGTCCTAACAGCTGAAAAGGTTTAGAACCACTGCTTTAAGAGAGTATAGATTGTATAGACATGTACATTTAGTGCTTCATACAAATAAATTTTCATCTGACTACCTTTGACCCGAAACTACATCCCTTGGCTTCTAAGGTTATCAATATTGGCAAAGTCAATACTTCTAACCTCTCGGACAAGTTGCGGGGCAAATTAATAATTTAATTAATTACCTAAACAAAATATACCAGCATTTTCTCTTAAATATTAATATAAATTAAATATAAATATAGTCAAACGGCCATTGCTACCTCAACTAGTAATATGACGCTAATTAACTTAGGATAGCTAAGCCAAAGGGATTTATCGAAGGGATTGGACTCATGGGCTCTGAGCCACTCCCTTTCCCCAAATTGTCAAGTTTACATAGCCTATATAAACAAACGATCAGAGGTCGGATATCTTTTCAAATGTTTCCATTTTCCTCTATTAAGAAATTAATCATCTTATTTGTTTTGTAATAATTTATATTTAATTTGAAAAGCTAATCAGAATAAAGAGGTAATTTGTATATATTATAATTCTCCCTAGAAGTGCCTAAAAATAGGTTAAATAGAAAATGAACCACGTGGTTCCTCTAAATTTTTAACTATTCTCTGAATCGACCAATTTCTGATTTCGATCCATAAATGGACAATTTCTCTTCCCTTTTGTTTTCTTGTCAATAAAATTCTTTATAAAAAATACATTCCAATTCCTGTAACTATTTTTTCTTTCATAATTTCCTAGAAATTTTTTATAAAAAATAGAAACCAAGATAATATAGATGTCTCCTCCTTTAAAAGAGAATAAATAATTATTAAAAATTATATTATTGTATTTATTAAAACATATTTATTAAAATATTATTATTAATTATTACGTTTTTACTGAGAGTTGAGACTTTCCATCGATTATTTTCTATTCTGTCAGCTCATTTTGGAAAAATTCTTATAAAGGCCCTTATTATTATTATTATTATTAGCATTATTATTATATACAGTCACTACTCGATTAATGTGATTAGTCCGGCAATATTGCCCCAAATCCGCATTAAATGAATGTACTTAAATTAAATAATTATAAACCCACTAATTACGAACCAATTGCCTAGAAAATATAGGAAAATAAATGCTAGATGTTTGGATGTATTGATTCTTAGAAAAAAAAATAACCTAACCGCACTAACTGTACAATTGTTTCTCCACTCAAGCTTCAAGGAAAATCTTTGAAATAAATTATTACCTATTTATTCATTTCATTAATCGAAAGATTATGTTTACTTATTATTCCTAAAAGTTTCGGGAATTATTTTATTTCTTTAAGTCTTTCGGAAACTTTTATACTCAGTCCTTATTTATTTATATTAATTGGTAGCCAATATAATATAAATAAAATTTTATCGCTAATGACGAGAAATTATTTATTTTTATCTTTACTTAATTTTTTTTTAAAGTTAAAATTTTTTCGTTTTTTTTTTTCAAAATTTTATTTTCTAGAAATTTTTTAATTTCCCATCCCATATGGAAGCAACTCTAGTGAATAGAATATAAAATTAATTTGAGGCAATCATTCAAAAATATTTTGTTTTGTTTTTTATTTTATTAAACATATATTTAACCAAATGAAAAAATTTCGATATATTATTTAATCGCTTATTTTTGGCTTTTACTGTATATAGTTGCTCCTCTCAGTGAACAGTTGAAATTTTTATCATAAAAACTGATAGATTTTGGCATACCTGATGGTATATAGATAATTGTACGCCGTTCTTTTGGTAAAAGTCGGGGTCCAAGGGCCTTTGATTCAATCTACCAAAAATAGAACCATCATAATATTTTCCCTTATTTTCTTAATTTTTACAAGATTAGAGAAAATTCTAAAAATTCTAAAAATGTCTTATTTAAGGAATTATATTCTTCACTCTTCTTTAAGTCTTTTTTGGCATGGCATTTGAGATCAATATATTTTAAATCAATTTTTACTGAATTCTGGATTTTAATGTTTTAGAGACAAATATTTATTCTCCCCTGTTATTTTAATTTCCCCCACTTTTCCTCTTATTATTGTTATTAAAACATGTATAAAAGAAGAGACAATTTTAAATTATATTAAAAAAAAGTGTTCTAGATTTTATGAAAGAAGATAAAGAAGGAATTCCCTTTTATGACGAATTTATTACCCAACCAAAATATATATAGTACTTACTACAATATATATGTATATACTTCTAAGAATATATAAAACAAATTTTTTAGAGATTATCTTTAAATTTTCCATTTAAAAACAGAATAAAAAAAATTTAACAACTCTTGTAAATTCAAATGTAATCCGAAATTTATGATTTCTCAAGATATTTAAATAAATAAATATAAATAAAAAGCTAAGATCACGAAATGCCTTTTTTTTTTACAAAAAAAATAAAGATAGAGAAAGTTCCTTTTATATTTCATTTAATTTAATGAATTCTTTAAGAAATTTTTGAAGGAATAAAAACATTTTAATTATCCATATTTTATTAAGGGATGGAATGTGTGATTTCTAATTATTTCACCCTAAAAATTAACAACTGCGTATACATGTCCTGTTCTGGAGCAATGGATCGAAAAGGCCATTAATTAATTTGAGTTGTCTTATCTTCCAGTAACCAAATGAATCAATTTCTGCAACCAATAGTAAATTTAAAATATTTTAGAAAAACAACTTAGACAGTCATTCTAAAATTTTTCAAGCACATTTTCTGTGGGATATACAGACAGGCTTAACTGTTTTATATATATATATGAATTAAATGAATAAACGAAGCGATATTTAAGAGAATAAGTTTTTAAATTCTCTTAAAATTTCTAAAATCCTTACTGCTAGCCCGCAGGCGAAGCTACCCAATAAATGACTGAACCAGTTAGTTAGTTGTCTATCCCCTCAGGCGTCAAGGAAAATCTTTGAAATAAATTATTACCTATTTATTCATTTCATTAAAATGTACATAGGGCTTATTAACTGGAAATTACAAGATATTAAATAAATACAATAATTATATATAGGGCGTTTCATAAAGCAAACAGGTTTTGAATTACGCGGCATTTTTTTTTGTTTGAAGGTTGTTAACTCTGTCCTGATTATTTTTGTTGTTTATTGTCAGTCCAATTAATTGAGCATTTATTGTTTTTTCATTTCATTGAAAGAGAGCGATTCACTAAGGAAAATCGCATCTTAATCATTACAAAACGGAAAATGCCAAATAGAGACGGTCCTTTAACGAAGATTTTTTGTAAGAGTTTATCAACATTCCCAACTGTTATGAATGATGGCGGATTTTCGGGGATCACATTTTGACTGTTTTGCCCCATTTCAATGTTTTGTTCCGTCTCTCATTTCGACCGAGCAATTTTTACTTTTACAGCTGATCCAGATTCCTTCTTATAACTGGTGTTTTGATGGGAGCATTGCTAGAAACTGATATCCATTGCAACCAAATGCTCTATTAATGAAAATGATCAGAACAGTGCTGACAACCTTCAAAATGCCGCGCAATTCAAAACATGCGCACTTTATGAAACACCTTATATTGATGTAATATATGTAAAAAGCTAACCAGTAAAAAAAAAAAAAAACTTTAAAATGATTTCCTAACGGATAAAAAGTTAAAAGAGGTACAAAATTTCCTATCCATATATAGTACTTATATTAAACCGAACATAAATAAATAAAGCTTCTTCTCCCTCACCAATTCACTTCTTCCTGGAACCATAAAAACCACCGATGTTTTTTTTTTACTACCCTTAAACCCTATAAAAAGCTTAGATCAAAATTTCATATCAATTTTATTTATTAATATCAATTTCTTTTTTCGGAAATAATCTAATAATTGTAGACGATAAAAACTTTATTTTAAATCTCTTTATATAAAAGTGAGGTTTTAATTAAATTCTTAAATTCTAAGAAAAAAAAAAACAAATTTTTTAAAAATTCAGATCTTTTGGGAGGGATAATATATATCCGTCTAGACTGAAATATCATTGGTATGCAAAACAAAACCGAATATCCATATATTCCCTGTCTCTCTCTCTCTCTCTCTCTCTCTTTTGTAAGTTGGTTTATCATCTTTTTTCCTTTTTTTTTTTGACTTGGCGGCGTTGAGTTTCTCAAGAATAGAAGAAACGTTATTTTATTTTATTTATTTTTTTTTGGGGGGGGGGGGAGAGAGAGAGAATATTTTCAGGTCAAAATGTCAATTTGAAACCTTGCCACCAGATAGAGTGTTATGCGATATACGAGTGCCAAAAAAAGTGCAAGAATATTGCTATTTTCTTCTTCCATCCACCCACACTTTTCTTTAAGCCTCTCTCTCACACACACACACTCTGCAAATCTTTTTCTCCCCGATATAGAGATATAGAAGTTGGAAAGTTAGACACGTTATATATATATATATTAAGGGCTATAAATTTCAGATTTTCAATCAATGATTTTTTTTTCTTTTTTACTTTAAAAGAAGAAAGTTTCATTTTCGATTTCTTTTTAAAAGTTTGTTAATTATATATTTTTCTTTATCTTTTTATTTAATATATAGATATATACTACCAGTTTCTAAAGAAATTTCCAAAAATATATAATTAAATTTTTAATAAATTATTAAATATAAGAATAAGAACTCTACCAAATAAAGTATAAGGCTTAAATATGCGTCTTTATATAAATTATTAATTGTTAGATTTTCAGCTAATGAAAGAATATTTTGCGAATTTCCGTTTAATATAAATATTTCGACGTCAGTGACATCATCATCCGGTGGTGGGCATCAACACAAATTTATACAAAATTATAAAATTTAGGTTGATAGAGCTTACTTTTTTTGTATTTAGGATGGAATTACTGTCGATTTGCCAAACAATGTTTTTGTAATGAGAATGATGATAAATTTTGAAATATTTACATTATTATTAAGCATTCATTTGCTAAAGCCCGACCTATTATTAATAATTTATTAACGGACATCTTCAATCAATTGAGACTTGTTCTGAATTCGAAATATAATTACAAAAAATAATAGAATTAGAAATAGAATAGTAATTTCATTTTCTAAATATTAATAAATAGTGAACATAAGAGAACTGAACTCACCGAAATAAACCGAACTATACTGAATCAAACTTACATATAATGATAGATGATTCAGGCTGAAATTATCAACAAATGATGATATTTTTTTAAAGTCTTTTCGGAATTAGACAATTCAATTATTTATTATTATACTTTAATTATCCAGACATATTCATTTGGATCAAATGGTATCCAATTGATTTAATTAAATTTTCATCGGACTGCTTGGGATCCGAACCCACACCCCTTGGCTTCTAAGGTTATCAAAATTAACAATGTCAATATATTTAACCTCTCGGTCATGGGAGGAGGGGGGGGTGGGGCAATAATGATATTGACAACTATGTTTCATTACAATCTACCATTAATAATTTTTTTTATGTGTATTTTACTTAAAAATCCATATTACTAAATCTTGAGTTTTATATACTAGAAAAATTAATTACAAGATAATAATCACCGTAAAATAATTTAAGATAAATTTTCCATTATATATTAAATTCTTCAGATATGACGTCATATTACATAATTAAAAATCTCTTTAAATACAAAGATATCACGTTAACTTTTACTTCACCCAAGGGAGTACTTATTTAGTTGAGAGAGAGAGAGAGAGAAGTTTGCAACTATTAATTAACTATCTATCTATCTCTCTATCTGTTTGGCTTCTCGATGTTTGTTTGTTTGTTTGCATTGTCAGTGTCCAAATGGCATGATGGATGACACTTAAGAAATTATCAACTCTTAATCTCATCACAACGGGATTGCTGTTGCTAATCCCTAAATAAATAAATAAACGAGTTTTTTTTGAGCGTTACTTAGTTTGTATGCAACGCGATCAATAATTAAATCTCATTAGATTATCAATTAAAAAAAAAAACAATATACATGACAGTATGACCTCGTTTGTATGTAGGCTTGCCAACGATGAGAATTTTAATAACCTAAAATTAATTATAACAGATATAAATTTTTTTTTTATCTTTTCGGCATATAGACTTTTTAATATACATATATATATTTTATTTATATATTAAGATACCTTTATCCTGGAATAGTGATTTATACGAAATGGCACCCTATTGATTTCAATAAATAAATGCCTGGGATCCGAACCCTTGTTGGCAATGTCAACATCTCTAACCTCCCGGCCATGCGGTGGTAGCCAAAAAATTTTCTATAAAAAAATTTAGAGAAAGCAAAAAATGTATAAACTTAACTAATTTTTAAACCCAATTGTAATTATTATATTTTTATCAGTTTTATAATTGGAATTGCAGAGATGTGTAGAAAGACAGGGTCGTCGTGGTCTTTCCTTTCAGAAACAAAAAAATTGAGGCCGTGTCATTGTGATTGCTGTGAGAATTTAAGGAGCAGATTTTTAGAGCAGGAATAAGATTTCTGAAATTACGAGACCAACCGGAACATTAAAAGCATTTTTTAAAACATTTATTCTTTTTGTCACAATAATCTATTTTATTTCGGATCCCAGGCAGTCTGGTGAAAATGTATTTAAATCAATTGGTATAAATAATAAATATGCCTGGATAACTAACCCAAATAATATTTTATATAAAGTCTATATGATCTCAGATGCCGAAAAGACTTAAAAAAGACAGTGGCATTGGGCCGGGCACTGGGGGATATGGGGGGGATACCGGGAATGGGTCAGAGAACCCGAAACCGGCGATAGGGAATGGTGTGTGTCATTAGTGCACGATACACCAGGGGTAACCAACCGGGGAATGATTTTTTTTGTTAGGATTGAGGGGTTTTAAGCCTTTAATTTAAGGCTTTTCTCTCAAAAAAAAAAACATTTTTTTTATTTATATTAATTTTTTTTTCTAGATACACGACCTGGCCAGTATCGGGCATTTCAGCCACTATTCCGCGCGGGAATGAAGCCATATCCTACTCCAGTGAGTTAATAATTTGTCTCTCCCTTTAATTTCCATCAATTTTTTTTTAATATAAGGAAAATAAATAATAATTGATTATATTTAGCTTAAATATTATTTTTTGAGAGATAAGTCGTGAAATATAAAACTTCCTCCAAAAAATATTATTTCCAGTTGAGAATAAACGCTTAAAGCCGACTCGGTCAATTTAAATGACCGTCTAGCATTTTCAGATTCAGTCGGATATTTTAGAGCTGACTCACTCATACCAATTAACATTTTTTAAATGCAATTACTATTTATATTATTAATATAATTTGGAATTGGTTGAAAATTTTTATATTATATCTAAATTTGATTAACATATTTGTTTTAAATTTGTCCACAAGGGTGCCAGAATGGCTGCTGATTTTCCATAATTAAAATAAATAATATGATCCGCATTTATTCAGCTTGATATGTTTCGAACTTGGTTTTCGAAAATTATTTATTTTGTTCCTCTTAAATAAAAGGAAAATATATTCTAGGAAAGGATTAATCCTTTGCGTAGAGATTAAAGTCTCGCTTCATGATCCAAGGGTTAGTGGTTCGCTTCTCGTGCTAAGTGATAAAATTTAGTTTTTTTCTAACCAAATGACTTACTTTATTATTATTATTGTTATTTGGCTTTCACCCATCCCTTTTAGGGTTTTAGATTCGATACATTCTTTTTTACTTTCTCTTAACTATATGTGTAATATATAGTGAGAAAGTATAGCGATCGTAAAAAACATCGATGTCGATATTTCAATGGAAATACACATTTTGAGGTCTAAAATATTGTCTCTCTTTCTCTCTCTCACTGTGAGTGTGTGTGCGCGCAGAATTTGGCAAGTATTTTCAATATATTTCACTAACTGCTAAATTTTTTAAAAAATAGTAATATATTCTTTAAAAAATTTATTAAAAATTTAAAACAGTCAGATTTTTAAGACAATTTTCTAGAAAATAAATTTAAATAAAAGTAAATTTTATCTATTTTTTAAAAATAGTGCATTTAGTTAAAATGTATTATATTTGAAATACTTGGCCAACTCTGTCTGTTTGCGTGAACAACAACAAAAACAAAAAAACGTTCGAGGCTGATTTTTATATTTAAGTGAGGTAGCCTCGTCGCTTGCACCTCGAAGCTTTTCAACTATAATCGGCTACAGACGTGTTCTTTTTTTTACTTGCATTTCTTTATATCAAACAGTCTTTTATTTTTCTTTAATAAGCTTACATTTCTTGGTGATTCATACACACATACACCTCCACAGGTATCTATTTATTTATATTTATTAAGCACTGTTTATTTGTAATCAATTTTTGCTACACTTTCCACAATTGTTCATGAATAATATCATTCAATTGACTCTTCCAAACATGATTTAAATAAAAATGAATTGAATCTGAATGGCCTCACATGCCGAAGAAGTAAAATTATTGTTGCTCTTTACTAGGCATCATACATGTTTTGTCTTAATTTTGTTAATTTATTTTTAATATAAGAATTTAAGAAACAAAAAGCGACTCAATAAAATATTCCTTTATTAAACCAATTCCTGAAATCGTAACATAACATCAAAATGTCAAATAGCCCCTACGACCATGGTAGTTTTTTCCAAAAATGATTTTGAATAATTTCTCCAATTAACCAGTTCTTCAAAAAACTGAAGAATTTTAATACAATTTCATATATTTTATTCATTCTTTACTCAATCATTTTTTACATCTACAAAGAACTTAAAATGTTACTAATTATTTTTTTTTTTAATGTTATTCATATACTATTCTATATATATTTCCTATGGGAAATTTCAGCGTTTAAAAAATGAATACCGATCCCAAAGGGTTTATTAAAATGTGAACGAGTCCACTCTTAAACATGCCTGGAGAAAAAAATGTCAATTGTTAAAATATAAATCCCACTTGTCATTAGAAGGTTGAATTTAATGAAAATATATTCTTTTATCATTTCTTTCGTGCGGTTTTGATCGTTATTAAATTTTGGTAGAATCCTTCTCCATTCATAAAAGAGGATATTTCTTAATAATAATAATAATAATAATTTATTCATGATTTTTTTATAATAAATAAAATATGTATATGAAAATTATAAAAATTTTTCTTAACATCAAATCTCTTTCGAGAAATTATTTGTAGTAATCCTTTTTCGTTGAAAATTAATTTCTTGCTGTTATTTTTTTAAATTTTTATATATCGCTCAAATTTGTTTTTCTATTAATTATTATTAGTATTATAATATTGTTTGTACAAGTAGCTTGAAAGAGAATAAAATTAAATTTTGAAAAATAAACAAAAGCAACTTGGAGAGTGAATAACGAAACTCTACTTTGGAAATTATATTTATAAAATATATTAAATTAAATATTTTTTTAAATTTTAATTATTAGGTCATATAAAATGCCGATAGACGGATATAGGTACTGCATAGGTCTTGATCAAAAAATTTATTCATATTAATTAGATAAAAAACAATTAACAATGAATGTTATCCTATAACCTATTATTATAGTCAGTCAAAGGCTAAAATTCAATTTATCCAACTTATGTCTGAATAATATTTAAAATAAACCACCTAATAATGAAATTAAAATACTCCGACATTATTACTTTTATTTAAATCTACTTTAATAAGGAAAATACTAATATTTTTATTCTACATCCTTGTTTTATTTATCGGATAGAAATTTTTAAGTCATTTTCAGCATATGAGGCCATTTAGAATCTGTCCATATTTATTAAAATTAATTGGTGGTCACTATAATTTATTTTATCGCTCAGGGTGGGGAGCGTTCTACCAACTCTTCGAACAATCAGACCTCTACCTCAATTCCAAGGAATAGATTGAGAAATGAACCATATGCCTCTGGGGATTAAAGAATGACAACCAAATTAACAAGACTTGGTTAGACTTTAAAAATAATTCAAATATATTTTTTTATTGGTGAGCACGTGCATTTTTTTTTTTTTTTTTTTTTTAGAAATATTAGCATTTTTTAATTTATAAAAGAGGGGGAGATCAATTGAATTTAAATTACTCTGTTTATATAATTACATTAATGAAAAATTAAATTAAAAGAAAATATCTTGTAATAAAAAAATAAATCAGTATGTAAATGGAAATTTCAAATTTATGGAAGGAATATTAATTTTGTAGGTTTTAAAATGTCCAAAAATCTTATTTCCATTAAATATTTTTTGACTTGGTAATATAGAATTAAGCTCATGTGGTGTGATTTTTGACTTTACTAAATTCTCAGGAATCAATTATGAATTATCAGGTAGTAATTACCCTTTCTGATTCCAAAGACTTGCCGAATCAACCCAAAGTCACAAAATAATTAATAATTTATCAACTCTCTCTAATTGTTTATTTTTAGAAAATTTCAATTTATTAAATTACCAAATCGATCTATTAGCAAGCTAGGGGGGCATTTTTTGAGGAAGATTCAAATGTAAATGTAAAATGTAAAAACTTTAATTTATGGAGAAAATATTCCTTCATCAATACAAAATTACACTCACATAAGCATTGAAATTATAGAAAGAAGTTGAAATAGACACTAATCCATACCTGTCCCTTGATGCATAGGTAGAGGTCTCGCCTCAAGTACCAAAGGTCAGTGGTTCGCTTCCCGATCTGAGTGGTAAAATTTTATTTATATATTACATTAACTACCAATTAATATAAATATATAAGGACGAAGTCTAAATGGCCTCAGATTTTGAAAAAGACTTAAAAAAACCACCATTCCTCTTTAGGCTAAGTCCAGAGTTACTCAAACTCTCAATGGACCCGCGCACACAAGGAAACAGACAAAAACTACAAATGGAGACAGAGACAGGTGTCTAACAGAGAATAATAAACAAAATAATCATTCATACACATGCAAACAAAATTCGAGTATTTTTAGTATCATTGTTAACATATAAAATGTTATATGCCATTTAAGATAGGTTCAGTAACTAGTTCTTGTGGAAAGGAGGGGTGCAGCGATGCCACTGTTATATGTCAGTGACTGGTTTTATGAAAATCTGGCAAAATGGGGGGTTACCATACCGTTCTGACTGGTCAGCGGACTGTCACCTCTCCTCTCTCCTAGCATCATTAGAGTATATGTTTTAATACCTTCAATGTATTTTATATTTAAATAGTATCTAATTGAAATTTTTCTAAAGTCCCTTATAAAAAAGTTAAAAGATAACCCCCACTCCTTAAGAAAATTGAAAATAGATTTAATTTCTTGTTTTCATTTTATATTATTATTATTATTTATAAATAAAAATAAAAGAAAACACAAAACAATTGCAGCCACTGGTGACGACAACAGACATGGTTTGTTTGTAACGTCTCTGAAAAAGCAAAGTATTGTGAAAAAAAAGAGACTTTGCCAAACAACTTTTTGGTTTTATTTAAAAAAAAAAATCTTTGAAACGACTAAAAGCACTAAAGGCAGAAAGAAAGAAAAAGAGAATGAAAAACAAGAAAAAAACTCTAGAGGAGGAGGAGGAGGCAAATATTTTGGCCTCTTGATTGCTTTAAAAGAAACTTGAAAGAAAAAGAGAGAGAGAAAGAGAAATTAAAAAGTTAAAAGTTTAGAAATTATAAAAACATAACCTCTTCATTATTTATTTATTTATTTTAAACATAAAAAAAAAAATAAGTTAATATATAAATTAATTTAATTAAATTCATTTTCATCACGTGACTTGATTATATAAATCAAAAGATTTAAAATTTAATATTTAATAATAATAGAATTTGTTAGGAAGAGTATTATATAGCCACGTCCAGCAGATATAGATCTCTTTACATTGGTCACGGGTTCACTTCCCGTTCTTAGTAATAATATTTATATGGAGAATGTATCCCTCTATCTTCTGTGACGGGTTCAGGATGACGGGTCTGGGAAAATAGTTAAAACAGCAGAGGTATTGTTATATATCATTAATATAAATAAATTTTCTATTTTTATAGAAATTTTCCAAAAATATATATCTTCTTAAATAATTTATTCATATTGATTAATGTTCATATTTGGGGCTTAAGTAATTCTAAATTTAAATGAAGCCACTGAGGCCAAACTTTAAATATATATTTACATATTTTTTTTTTTTTTTTTTTTTTTTTTTTTTTGGTAAAAAATTAAAATAAGAAACTTAAAAACACTCAAAAAAAAACAAAAAAAAAAA
>JAAAKE020113339.1:0-11541 GCA_010014785.2 Anisolabis maritima
AAAAAAAAAATAAATACAATTTTTAATTTTACACACCCTTCCTTTTTTTTATTTTTTTTTTTTTTTTTTTGGGGGGGGGGGGGGGGGGAAGTGCCCTCTGAAAAGGCTACGAATTTCAATTATATAAATAAAGATAATAAAGAATTAGAAAATATCTATACAATGTTATAATCCAAAAATATTTACCACGACAGGCTACTGATTGGCTATTGAGTGTCGCGACATGATGAAATTTCAAACATAGGCTACCAGAAGTTTGACATTTATTGCTAAGCTTAAGCTAACTAATCAAAAAAGGAAAGATATATCGATTGATGTAATGCTTTATAATATAAATTTAATTCATTTTAAAGAATTGAAATAGGCTTACACTAATAACCGGCCGTGAGATGAAAGAAAATGTTACTCATTTACTCATCAGAGCCTGAGAATGGTCTTAACCAAGATCGAAACGAAAAAATAATAGCTGTTATTTATTTTTAGTCCACCTATCTATTAATATCAACAAAACATTTTATTTATAGTGAAATGATTTGAGACTTAAATATAATACATTTTTGTCATATGTTTTTTATTTTATTTACCTGACGGAAACACGTAACTGTTCACCTTTAGGAAGGAAATAAAATTAATACAAATTTTGAATTAAAAATGAATTTCCTGATATCTAAACTAAATTTATTTCTATAAATATATAACAGCTTTTGTAAAATTTATGGAAACAATCCCAGCACTATTTAAAATAATATTAATGCCAGGACTACCAAAAACTCAGCAGTAGTTCACAACGGTTGGCAACCGTTTTTGAAACACTTTCAAACATATTAACATTTCATATTCTTATTAAAAAATATTTCAATTATTTCAGGGCTTATTGTGCACCAAAATATATTCCGCAAAAAATAGGTTTGTCCATTGTTCTTTACATTATTTATTAATTTTATATTTACTATTTTCTTTTGAAATAATTTTAACGTCTGATGTTTAATAATATTCAACTATAATATTTATATACTTAAAATTATTTATTCATTTCATTGGAATAAGCCCATCAACCGGGATTCTCATTTATTTACCTGAAATATTTTCATATATGGAGACATACACCTCAAACCCAAACGGCCTCTGGCCATAGCCGTCTACCGCCACTCCTCCTCCTGTCCCTTTCATCCATAATCTATGTTAGGGAGAATGTCCTAGTTGGAGGAGAGGCTCTCTCAGCACCGGCGTGTAGCCTACTCCTTGCAGAGTGCCTTATTGAGAGGAAATCCTTCTTTATACCCCTTCCTTAGGAAAGGGTGTCACAGCAACTCCCTCTCCTCGTAGAGTTGACTGAGGGCTCTATTGTGGCGGGGTCCAATGTTAAAGGGCATACTTGAAAAATTGATTACATCAAATATTTTTATTTAATTAAGAAATCAGATTCTGCCCGGGATGCGAACACAGATCTCGACACAGAGCCCTCTCAAAATTATTTATGTGATATTTTTCTTTTGGTAAAATAATATAGAATTTTATTTGATTAAAATGTCTATTTTTTCTTTCTCTTATCTCTATATAGATATTTAAGGAAGTTAGATACACTCGAATCTTGTCAATAAAATTGACCAAAGAGTATTAGTATTTATTTTGCTGATGTTTTTTTTTTTTTTATAGTTTTTTAGATTTTTAAAAAATTCGCTTTAATTTTTGATTAAAATTCATAAAACAATTATTTATTAGATGATCTTGAAATGTTTTATCTCCACAAACCCCAAATTGTATGGAGCCCTCTTTACTTTTATGCGTTTTTAGTTTTTTTGTGATTTTCTTTCAACTGCTCTAACGATTTTAATTAAATTATCTGTACATATTATATAATAAATTAGAAAATCTTTAAGATATATTAATCATTTACCTTCTCAAAATGGTATGGGGTCCTCAATTTAAGATTTTAAGAATCCCAAAATATTGGACAACCCTTTGCCAAATATAAATATTTTTAACTACTATGTTTGATATTAAATTAGATTTAATTTTTTAATTTTTGTTTTTTATTTTTAGGCATTGGTGGGATTTAGGCCTCTTTTTATTTATTTTAATAATTGGTAGCCAATATACAATATTTTAATTCAGTTCTGTTGAGCAATTGGGAGAATGTTGCCAGTCTGCAAAGAAGATCGATGTTCGCATCCCGGGCAGGTGGGATTTTTTCCATTAAATAAAAATATTTAATGAAAACAAATCCTCAAGTATGCCTTGATTGGAACATTGGATTCCACCACAATAGAGCCCTCAGGCAACTCTACGAGGAGAGGGAGTTGCTGTGACACCCCGTCCTATGGAAGAGACGTAAAGAATGATTCCCTCTCAAGGAGTACGCCGCTGGTGAGAGAGTCCCTCCTCAAACTAGCACATCCTCCCTAGCATAGAATATGTTGGAAAGAAGGGACCGGGTGGATTTAGATTTAAGAGTAGTTAGCTAGCTAGCAATGAATAGAGGAGGCGGAGTTAGAGTTAGGAAATAAATTAATTTCATGGGGTGCCGATAGATGGCTACGGCTTGGGGTCGTCTATGTTTGAAGGGTGTGTCTCCGTGCACGAAATAAATAAACGGAGATTACTGTAGGAGGGCCTATACAGTCCAAATGAAATAATTTAAATTAAATTTTGTAACTCAATAGCGATCCTCTTTGCTAGGTGTGAGGTGAGACCTCTACCTCTACCAAGGGATAGGGCAATTGTATTTATTTAATTTAGTTTTTTTATAATATTGATAATTGATTAAAAAATCTCTAAAAAGAAAAGCTAATATAAAATTGTGTTTCCTAGGACTCAAAAAATCTCGTGTAGCAGCATATCAAACAATTTTCATTATCTTACGTCGTATATAAGAGAAAGTTGTGTGATGTGCGTTGAGCAACATTTTATAAAATTAAAATGTCAAATATAAAAACATAATCTATTTAAATAATTTGATTGACAAATAGTGGTTTTCTAGGAAAATTTTATTAATTTTCCAAATCTAATAATGAATTTATTTTCTTTTTATAAAAATTCTCATTAATATAAATTGATTAATAAATAAATATCCGTCCGAAAAATTACTTCGATAATCAAATAAATTACTTGTTTATGATTTTCCTTTTTTCCAATACGGTATTAATACTTTTCCCTTTATTAAAAGTTTGACATCCCCCAAATGACAGATGAATATTGAAACCTAATGGAAAACCCAATCCCGTGGGATTGCTCCATTAAATGGGTTTTCTGAGTGTTTATAGCTTTATAAGTCGATATCAATTAAATACAAAAGGTTTGACTCGATGTCATTTTTTAGGTGAGTGCTAAATTACGTTTTTTATTTGAATACATTTCTAAAACAATTAAAAACAAATATTAACACTATATTTTAATTCACCATCTAATAATATTCTATTTTTAATTTTCGAGAAATTAACCCTGCATATTTTCAGATCTTTCTTTTTCTTACACATACCAAAATTTTAATTTTACCTCTCAAAACATTTTGAAGAAAATAAAAATTTCAGGGAAATCTCTTTGTTTCTATTTATTTATTTATAGTGAAATATCTCAAAATTAAAAAAAAAAAATAATCCTAGCATGGTAACTCATGCCTAGGGTCCATGCAATCCTGATTCCTCTTCTTTCTACCTCTCTTTTATGCCAAGGGCTGATACATTGTGGTTATTCTAATAACTTTCATGGGGTCATTCTAGGCTTGATTCCCGTTTCATTCCCCTGGAGGAGGCGTCACTTATAAACATGAATATGAGGTTGATTAATATGGCAATGTACGAATCAGAAAAGAAATAAAATGACATTCGTAAATTGTAAAAAAATGGGAGACCATTGCAGATATTAGATTATGTTTAGATGCTGTGACTCTCGACCGGAGCTGAGAATTCAATCTTATAAATCATTTTAGTCTTAAAATCGAGAAGAACAATATCCGGCTTAGGGCCTTGGATCAGCCTGGTAGTTGAGAATGAAAAGTTCCAATATAAACAGAAACCCTCATTCTCAACCGTTCAATATCCTCCAAAGATGATTTTATTTATGCGTTGTTGTTAGATCTTCCTAAATATTAACAATTCAACATGTAATATCCACTCTGGTACAATTAATCGAAGATTCTATTAGGGTTTACTAAATTGAGTTATTCATATCTGTAGCTTAAATTTGAAATTTCAAAAAGATTGTATTAATAATTTGCTTTACATATGACAGGCAGACATAAGATAGGCAATAAGTTCAGGTGAGAAATGTTATCGGTAAAATTTTTGAAAAGCTAAAGTTGGTATTCCCTTTTATAATAATTTTTTTACTCTATATGACATTTTATATAATTGATAGACAGTTAAAAGAATAATTCAGACGAATTCCAATTAAATTTATAACAGCCTTTACAGCCAACTGATTTACAAACTAAATTAAAATTAACCCTTCCTATTTGCGTATTTGATTGTTATATTAATAGAATAACTATCTGTATATACACCTACAAAATTGCTCTCATTGTCTATAGATTTGAGGATTAATTTAAATGATAAACTGTATTAATATGAGAACTTAGGTTAAATATCTATTATTAAAACAATAATAATGCCTAAAGCTGTTTGCTTAATTACTTAACTCCCTTCGTTCTCTTAAGCTCTTTGTTAAAACGAGGGTATTTTTTTTTGCGGTTTTGGTAAACTTATAAAATTAGAATATAATTTTCATCAGGGCTCGGAAAATACCCGAAGCACTTTTGAAGGAAATTTTCTTCAATCTTAAAATCAAAATTATAATTTATTTTTTAAGGGTTTTTATTTTTTTTAAAAGTATATTATATTTACTTAGAATCTTGATTATATTTTACTCTGAACGTTTAATTGTTAATCGTTGTTTGGTTTTCGTTGATCGCGCAAACTTTTATCAATAAAGGACAATAGAATTCCCTCTCAACTGCAGAAGTTTTTCAAGTAGAAGAGAAAGAGTAATTAATGGAAACGGATAATTACTATTTCTATTCTCTCTTTTGACTTCATAATTGTATAGTCCCAGGAAACTAAGCTTTCCACTTGTAAGTGGCTTTCATATTAAAAATTAAAACAATAGTGAAATTGAATTTTCAGTTCTCATTGTGGGATAACAATCAACTAATAAAAATCCCCACTAATCTGATAAAAGTTTCCAAAATCCTGCCGGGATTGTTAAGCACTTAAGAACGCCTATATTACGTCATATTCTTTGGAATTCCACTGATTAGGTTTCTAAGAGAGAATTTAATTTCCAGGTCTTCAGATGGGAGTAAGAGAATGCTTTAAGTATCAGAATAACAAAACAGCGTCAGCTTGCAACCTACGCATCACTTTTCTCTTTTCTTATTCTCACCTTTTCTGTTTTATTTTCACTCTTGATATATATATATATGGAATACTGTTTCACGGGTTGGTTTCCAACCGCGAAAACCTTACAGTATACGAGGGTTGTCTTTTATATTTTGAGATTGCCGTAAACTAATGCTGCTGACGCTGACATTTTTTTATGGTATACGTACTCAGAACATATGTAACATATGTGCGCTATTTGTGTAGTTTACAATAACTTGAAACAATTCATCTGGGCTAAAAATGGAATTAAATCATGAACATTTTCGAGCGATTATTTTTTACAACTTCAGACGTGAATTAACCCAACAACAGTGCATCGATGAACTTAATTCGACTTTTGGCGATGAAGCCCCACTACTACTGTTTATCGATGGTTTACCGACTTCAATCGTGGCCGTAGTTCGGTTCAGGACGGATTTCGTGAAGGTCGTCGGTTGTTGTTCGGGAAAACATTGATACTATGCGTGAACTGATACTGCAAAATCGTCATGTGACTTATCTTGAGATTGAGGTATCCTTGGGCATTAGTGGGACCAGCATACATTCAATATTGCATGAACAAAAAGATTTGTTTTTGATCTCAAATCCCGAAATATAAAATGCACCCCTCGAAAATATATATAGCTTTTTTGTTTCTACTAACGTATCTAAGTCAATTCCAAGGACACACCCTATCCTCGTTATAAAATTAATTTTTCAATTCCTAAATTATACCTCTTATATAGGGAGGTAGAGAGGACTCCGAAATTTGCTTGGAATACCAAGAACTCCTTGCCACTGCTTACTTGAGGGTCGTTCTTGGACCAAATGGATAATTTATTTAAAATGTTTAGATGCTAATTTTATTTAAATAACTAATAACTATAATCAACATTAATATCTCTTAATATTTCTAATACTGATAGGTAAAAGAAAAATTTATGCCTAGCTGGAGGTTTAAGCTTAAAAAAATATCAATCTTTTAAATCTTTATTTTTTCTTAACTCGAGGGGAAAATGGCTATCTTTATATTTAGAAAGAAAATTTTTCTAAATTTTATAACTGGATATATTGACAAAACTTGGCAGAAAAATCATATTTGTATCAAACATAAGTTTCAATTATTTTGGTACAATTCCAAGAATATTTCTTAAAATGACCTGTAATTTAAATATTCCAATAATGTCTAATTTCGCATTCAATTTAATCATAAGAACATTTTTCTTCCTCTCAATAAATTCTCAAAAATCTTTTATCTTCTATTTTAAGTTTTTATTCGTCATTAATATTATAAAAAATTTTAATATCTTTAAACAGAATAACAAAACTTTACATACAATAACTTTATCTCAACTTACTAAGTTTATCTACCGCCCTTTTAAAATTTCTTATTAAGGTATAAAATAAAAATGTTCAAACGAAGCTAAACCATCAATTTTAGCCATCAAACAAAACATCTTCTATTCTTATTCGAAAATTTAGGCCTATTCAAAAACTTCTGCCCCTAAAAGAACAAGTGAGGAACGCATTCAAAATCAGGCTTTTTTTGTCAAAAGTTTATTTATTTATTTATTTTTTTTGTCTTCTGCAGATGTTTTCAGAGTTCTCCGTTCTCCCTCTTAGAGTATAAAACTATTTTGATGAAGGAGAATAAATAAAACTAACCTTTTTAATTTTGCTTTATTAAAAAAGTTTTTGTTTAATTTTATACCCATTCCCTTTGTCCTTTAAAATAGAATATTTTGTGGAGTGTGAAATAACAATTTTTTTTTTGTTAAGCTTTTCATATTTGTTATTTATGCAAATTTCAATCAATTTATATATTTATATATAATTTAAATATGTTTTTTATTGATTAAAGAAGTTTTTATATTAATAATATATTTTTATATATCTAAACTATTTTACGAATCGGACAAAGGTCAAAATTATATATATATATTTTAAATTCAATTAGTATAACACAAATATTCTTTTATGAGTATAAATTCTGAATTTAATAACAAACAACAAATTAATTATTTTTCATTCATAAATAAACCTACAAAGCATTTGTTTCCATGTTTAATTATTAGTTGGAAAATAATTTTATCAATATACCTATTGTTATGTTATTGTATATTCATATAAAATTTTTATTAATATTTTTTTCTCTTTTGTTTCAGGTAAGTCAAATTCCCAGAGGCGAATCCTAGGCGATATTTTTAATCAACTAAATAGGTAAATTTATTTTAATTTATTTAAATTATTTGATAATATTTTCTAATCAAGGGGGAGGGGGGACCCTAAATCGCTGATGCGTAAAAACAAACTTTTATCTGCAAATTGAATTAAATAAATTTTTATCGGACTGTCTGGGAGGAGTCCGAATCATCTCTTCGCTTTTAATTTTTAAATATATATATATATGTACTTTATCAGCGTCATATATTTTTAATTGTACAAAGGAAAAGTTTTTCCTAATATTTTTTTATTTAATAGATAATTATCAAATCCATAAATTTTCTGATATAATGCAAAACCATTATAGGAATATTGAATCTTAATACATATAAATTTAAGAGAATACAAAATATTCTATATTTGAACAATAATCTAAATTAGGTATTCAATTATTATTAATAATTAAATTCAGAATTATTTGGAGGGTCAAGATTTCAATAGACAATAACAATCCATTTTGAATCGTGATTTTATTTTATGTTTTATTGAAATTTTTTTTAACCCCTACTAAAATGAAAGTGGAAAGTTGGAAGTTATAGGAAGAAAAAAATATTTATGACTATTTGGATTTTATGCATTAGAAAATGGAAGCCAAGAAAAGAAATTTTTCCTTCTCTTGGATTAAGCGAATGTAACTTTTTTGACTAGGCTACTATCAAATGAAAACATCCAGTCTTCTAAAAGGGTCGTAATTTATGTCAGCTTCATTGAAAAAACATTAGTTTCTGTGTATACTAGTGAGAGGTTTTTTATACAAATATATACATATTTTGAAATTTTATTATTTTTATCTACTATTTTTTTCCATTGATTAAAATATTCCCTTCCCTCTCTTCTCTTTTTATCTCGTTTTTAATATTATTCAATTTTTCATATTGAAATTAAATAGGATTTTAATTCCTTAATCTACTTGTGATGATTGATTCCAAAAATGTCTTATAAACAGGCTTTCCAAACTCCCATTTTCCAACTAACAAATTTTTTTTTACATGGTACCTCTTCATTTATCATCATTTATTAATATGGCTAGAAAAGTTAAAATAAATGAGGCCAGTAAAAAAATTTATTTTAAAATGGATAATTATTTTTTGTACATTTAAAGAAAAGTGTTATAAATAAGAGCTCAGAGCCGTCGAAATCGAAGGTGAATTTAAAAGACAATTTTGGGATCAGGTCAGATGATTATTAAAAAAAAAAAATTATTAAATATAAGTGCGAGGTAATCTCTCGGCAGCCCCCTCTCTTTTACTCTTTAAAGTATTAGTATTTTACACATTCAACTTTTCTTCTATTTTCAATATATAAATATCATTTTATTAAAATATAAATTCTAGATAGAAACTATAATAGAATTTAAAATTAGATTGATTTATTTTTAATAGAATATACTGTCATAAATGGTGTTGTTAGCTTGCTCCAAAATGACACCCTTCAGGGCTTGCAATTAACTACTAAATCATGAATGAATTCCTGTCTCTAAATCAAGGGCAATTCAATCATTCCGTCTCCTGTTCTCTGTTAATTCCAAGGGTTGTTTATATTTACCTTCTTTAGGATCACCTTAATAGGATGTCAATCTAATTGTTTGTTTCACTTAATCTTCCTCTTTAAATAAATAAAATGTTCGACATTTTCATAATAACATAGGCATGCATGTCTCCTGTCTGCATTTGAAGGAACCTCAAGAGTTCAAAAATATGGGCTCTCTTGATGATGTATTTGTGGCTAAATTAATTTTATATTGACAATAACTCATATGCTATAAAATTATTTTTACTTCGCTCACCTTTTCCAAATTCAGGAAAGGAGCAGTTTTGTACTTTCAGTTTCCTACAAATAAAATTTAATTTTAGTCTCAGAGTTCAAATTAAATAATTTTTAGAGATATAAAAGACCCAATATATCACATCTTGGGAGTTTTATTTCGATAGAGGCTACCCTACTGGCTGACTTCCTCCCTTTTTCATATCTCTGATATATTGACAGCCTATCTCATCGTGAAGATACATAATTTTTTATTTGGACTTCGTTTTTTTTGTCATTAACAACTAAATATATACTAAATCCAATATTTTTTAATGTTTTGAAAATATTTCATAAAGAAATTTGATTGATCTAATATATGAAACTTTAGGCTTTGAAGTACCCATTCCTACAATATTTCGGAATTTTTAATGAATATAATAAAAGAATCAATCGGTATTTAATACAACCTAAATTCATTTATTTCATTTGATTCATTTATTATTACTTTTATGTGTTTATAAACTTCTAACCATGTTTAGAAAAAGTAAATCATTTAGCACATTTGCCTTGCGACCTAATTTCAATAAAAGGAAATAAATTTTAATTACGCTCCCCCTCCCGTGGCCGAGAGGTCCACATTATCAATATTGATAACCTAAAAAGCCAAGGATGTGGGCTCGGCCCCTAGACACACCGAAGAAAATTTATTTAAATCAATTGAATACCAATTGATATAAATAAATATGCCTGGATTACATGTATCATAATTAATATAAATCGTTTATCTTTTAAAGACTATATATCCTACCGAAGAGATTTAAAAAAAAATAAATATATGTGACAGGAGTTATTATAAAGAGGTTTTTTTAGGTAATAATTATTTCATGTAAAGGACTTATTCGCAGGTGTGTGAGGTATTATTTTTTTTTCTTAAATATAATTGATAAACTGGCGATAATAAAAAGGCACTAGCGCAAAGATCGTATTTATATACGTCTTAAGTATCAAGGTGTTTCTTGGAGTCATGATTTTGGCTTCATAATACAAAGCGGTTCGAACTTACTGTCCTGGACAAAAAATTTACTTCAGACATTTGTCTATCAATTAATTTATAGTCATTTTCGGAGAGGCCATTTTGAATTTAGAATTAAACACATATATTTAAATAAAATCTGTATCGATCGGCTTTTGAACGTTCTTCTTCATCCGGGCCACCTATCCTAGGTTCAGCTCTGCTTGTCAACAAATATCGATGGCTATTTCTCTTCGTATAGGTGAGGACCTCCGGCATCAATCCAGTTATTCCTGAAGTCAAATTCTTCTTTCATTTCATCTGCGATCCCAGGTATTAATAAATAGACATTATTTAAAAATTCCTCATGTGAAAATAAGTGGTTTAGAAAAAAAATTCATCCATAAATATATGTCTACTAGTGTGCTAGCCTGAAATTTTTCATTTTGCACAGTAATAATTTTCAACTCCATTAAGCTCACAAAAAAAAAAACAGCTTTAGAATTCCTATGTTTTTTTTTTTCTTGTTTGTAAATAGATATATCTTTTTTGTCGTTCTGCTATGCGAGTATGCCTCCTGAATTTTATTTATTATTGTTTATTTACTTCTACTAAATATTTTTTAAATAAATAATAAATAACAACACATTTCAAAATACAGATTGAGCCTCATTTTTTTTTTTTTTTTGGGGTTTTCAGGCGAACGCCTGAGTTTTGAAAACTTTTTTAGTATTAATAGATTTATTTTAGTCACTTGAGGACATTCATTTAAAAAGAATTTATGCTAGGCTGCTGACCCGATCCATATCTCAAATTTTAAATGCCAACCAAAGATCGCAGAACAAAATTTTTTCTCAACGAATTTTCAGCCGTCCAATTCCATATCAAGTTACCATTAATATATATAATTCAGTTTAAAATAGTGTGTACTTTATAGGGTAAATACCCCCGGGAAGCGTGTGAGTTCCCCCATGAGTACCTCCTTTTATTCATTTATTCACGCCCGTTGGTTCTCTCCATTCAGCCCTTGTTTGGTTTTTTTTTCTTCTTTTACTTCACCTAAAAAATGTTTGAGGCTCTATTTCTTCCCCCCCCCCCCCCCCCCCCCCCCCCTCCTCCCTCTCCATTCCCCCCTCCCACGGCCATCCAGCGCTGCCCTCTTCTTTTTTTTTTTTTTTTTTTTTTTATATTTATATTTTTTTG
>JAAAKE020113350.1:0-36517 GCA_010014785.2 Anisolabis maritima
TTTTTGGACTTAAAAAATTCACATTCCTTTCGGGCGGCCACAGGGGTTTTTTTCCCCCCCCCCCCCCCCGCACCCAACGCCCGAACTTTTTAGAAGGCTTGAAAAAATTGGAGGACAGCTGGACCAAGTCAATTGATTTGAAAGGAGATTATGTAGAAAAATAAAAAAGTATAGTCCTAAAGTCCTATGAATTTGGGATTAAATGAGAAATTTGCATTTTCGGTATGTATTGTGATCGCAAAAAAAAATCGATATCGAGATTTCAACGGAAATATTCGTTTAGAGGTCTCACAAAATGGTTTTTCTGTCTGAATGTATGTGTATTAACCCTTATCCCCCCCTCCCCCAAAAAATAATTAATTTTGGATCCCATTTTACTCTTGCACTTTTTTTTAAGGTTTTTTTGTGATTTTCTCTTAAGCTACTGTTACGATATTGATTAAATTACCTCTAGTTTGAACCTAGGGGGCCCGACGTAAAAACTCTGGCTTGACAACACATCCATCAACTTTCCTTAACTTAGATAAAAAAAAAGTTGTGTTATGTGCGTTTAGTCACACTAAATTACTTTAAAGTCTTTATCGGCATCTTAGGCTATTTGATCCCGTTCTTATCTATTTATATTAATTGTTAGCCATTATGTATTATGTTCAGACCTGGAAGCCAACTGACCTCTGGGAGCTCTGGCTCTGCACCAAGGGACAGTGCTAACATCAGATTTTGTGAATTGGAATAAAATATGCGATTTTCTCCGAACACAGCCAGAAACACAAACCCTTGTGTTATTTTTTAGGTTAATATGGATAAGAAGGAAATATAATAATATTAAGAAATATCTTTTTAAGCGGCACTGAAAAGAAACAAGTCCAGAAATTAATTAAACTTCCCCCTACCATTTCTCTCTCTCTCTCTCCAAACTTTTAACAAGTAAAATAAATTTATCTAATTTATAAAGTTAAACTCTTGATTCTTAATTCCATTAGCTTTTAATAAGTATTAAGTTTTTTATTTTTATATAATCTCTCTTCATTCAACTTAGAATTTTGCTTATTTTTTTTATCAGGAGTCTTCAAATTAATATTTATCAACTGATGTGACCACCCCATAACCTCCCATATTGCAAGTTTAATATGTAAAAATAATTGTAAATAAATTTTATCGTCCAGGGACGGGGAAGAGGCCACTAATTTTTACTTTCTCTTACCTATATTTAAATATTTAAGCTATACCTTTTTTTAAGGGACCGGGACCCCAAAATTCTTAATTTCTAAAGTCGACCCCTAATTTTTATAATTCAAAAGGCAATTTCAAAAACTGATTTCAGTGAAAATAAAAGAAATAAGATGTTATTAATATTTGAATCGTGAGAAATTTTACTTTTCTTGCTTATTAAAAAAAAAAAGTTGAAAAGTGAGAAGTGGAGATTAAAAAAACACACCTTAGAACGGACCAGCTCTGATTTCATAAAAAGCTATTTGTATTTCATATAATTATTATAATAATAATTAGGAGAAGTTTTGATGTCCTACCTTTCTAAGAGAGCGGACTGATGTCTGTCTCTAGCGGCCAGAAGAAAGTTCTTCATAGATCTGAAACAAAGTTACAAATTAGCGGTCAGGAAATTGTACTTTAATTAATTCTTAAATATCTGATTAAATTCATTGTTGCGAAGATTATTATTTAATTATATATTAAACTTTTCAGGTTACTTATTTTATTAGCAAATATCATTTATTATTAAAAATTAATCAATTAAAATTTCTAATTTGGAAAAATAATTGAATTACGAGAAATTGGAATAATGGCTACCAATTAATATAAATAAATAAGTCTAAATGGCCTTCGATGCCGAAAAAGACAAAAAAAAAAAAAAAAAAAGAGAAATTGGAGAAATTAATAACAGGGAAATTTTTTGAACATTTAAATAAAAAGTTAGAATAAAGGTCCTCCTTTTCTCTTTGAATCAACTCATTCCAATTTTATTTATTCATCCACTTATCGTACTACAATTAGTGCTCAAAGAGTAAAATAATTTTTTTGAAAGCCTAAGACCAACTCTGCACTTCCCCTGCTTATCTGAATCTTCAAGCTGATGCTGGGATCTACGCTAATCTTCTAAATCACTAGGTAGACTTTGTTTTCTTTAGTATTTTTATTATTTTAGAATAGCGATATTCAAACTTTGCACTACGGAACTGGTTCCACACAACAATCCCCAATTGAATTGTTGTTTATTATTACATTACTAGATACTAAAATTATTTGTCAAGTTTTACAAACAAATAAAGAATTGATCATAAATAAATATATTAAATAATGATTTGTTTTTTTTTTTTTATGAGAACAGGTTTTATTAAATATTTTAATATTCATAAATGTTTCGTAAATAAAGTAAGAAAAAATTTATAATTTAAACTTCCTAATAGTTATCCATTTAGTTTTATTTCATAAATTTTACTTCCTATCCATTTCCGAAAAATTGCGAGTTTTCCAGTTTGCTAATTATAATAGTATCAAATGTTGATGAAAAAATGTATTCCTTATTTAAAATGAATTTATTTCGTAAAATTTAGAATGAAGATGCAAGGAAAAACATACACTCTTTGAAGGAGAATGAAATTTTCCGAAGAAATTTAATAGATTTGGTTTTTGTTCATGGGAAAAAAAAGCAAGAAATCTTTGAGAATTTTTGTTTTGAAGGGGAGGGGGGAATTATATACTATAGGTCTATTGTTTTTTTATTGCAAGAGTTGCTGGTCTCTCTATTCACGCATAAGAATTGTGATTTTCGGGAATAGTAAAATAGCATGCCAATATTTATTTTCTTCTCTTCTTTTCGTTCAAAAATTTTTTATATCAATAAAAAATAAATATTTTAAAAGTAGTTTTCAATTTAAAGTAATACTAATCCTTCCTATCTATTAATTGATTTTATACTAATAACAGAAAAATTAAATAAAATGAATGAATATACATGAAGGGGAGGAATATGAGAGAGAGGGAGTCAATCAAATTGATTTTATTTATATTTTTAATCATTCATATTCGGATTTAACTACAACTAACGACGTGTAGAATTGATAACCGGCGGAAACAAAATTTAATTATATGTGAATAAAATACATAGCATGAGAGGAATGTGAGAATTTATAAATACTTGATTTAACTATCGATATTTAATTTTGAAAACTCAATATCGTTATTCAATTTTTTATGTTATAGTCTGAATTTTACTCTCAAATTAATACGTATTATAAAGAATTTATTAATAATTAATTTAAAAAATAAAATAAGTAGACAGATTCATAGATTTCCGGATATAAATGGGGCAGGATGACTTGACATTGCATTGCAAGGATAGAGGGAGCTAAATGAAGATGTGTAGATAAATATAAATAAATCAATGCGTAAAGGGGGTGTAAGTCAGGGAGTCTTGTTGAATAATAAAAGAAAATTAATTTAAAAGGAAACAAAAATAAAACCTCTCTTGAGTGTACAAAAAAAGGAGCAGGATCTCTGACGATCACAGGAAACGAGCCGACGAAACGTCAAGTCACTTGATGAAGGCCCCTCCAATTCCGAAATATTGCTGGCATTTTCATCGACCTGATGAATCACTTTGATGGGCAATCCAGCCAGGTCTTGTCGCGGAGTGAAGAAGTTTTAGTGCTCAGTGAGGTCGGTTTTTTTAGAGTTAGAACTTGTCTAAAAGTAGTAAAAAAATAAACTTTATTCTTTCCCTTTTTTTTTTTTACTGTAACCTTCTTCTTGTTATATTCTGGAGTTTATTGAAGAGGGGAAACCATTGGAAGGGCCGCTACCAAATCTTTTTTAAAATCATGAAGGGGACGGTAAAGAAAATCCAGGGCACTCGCTTAACCGCCCCGTAAATAATAATAATAGAAGATTTCGTTGCTGATTATTATATCTTTTATGTAATTCTTGACTCCCGCAACAGTGCATATCAAGTCAAATTTGTTAGGTTATTACTCTAATAACATTATGATAGATGTTATCGGTACAGGCTTGAAATATAACCTGAGGATTTCAATTTTTCAAATTCTTATCTCTACAATTCCATGTCCAAAGAAACGATAAAAATGTCCGAAAATTAGAATGAGATTCAAAGAAATCTAATGTTTTTTTAATGAAAAAGTACAGAGTATAAATAAAAAAATATGATTAGTTATCTAAAATGTTTCTTTAACACAAAAAACGCTCAACACCAGAGAGAAAAGGAGGAATTTCAAATGGCAGAGAGGCTATAACTCAAAAGATATTTTGTTTTCAAGATGTTGATGATAAAAGTATTTTAATTAATATGGTATTCTCAAAACATTTCAATTAATTTCGTAGCTCTGGACTAAACGAGGATCAATCCCAGCTACAGGGTTTTTAAAAACAAATTCTTAACTGTGCATTCGAATTGGACCCCAGGCAACTCTAATGACAAAATTTTCAACGAACTTGAACAGTTCTCACCGTATGTCTGTTCACAGTTTGTTCAAAATTTTGACTTCGGATTCAGATAAGGCATCAAAAATGGAGTTTAAATCTTTAATGATTTTTAAAATCGGTCCTTGGCAATGTGGCCAAAATGGCCGTCGAAATTTTGAATTTTAAACAAATATATGAACAATTTTTACGTTTAATTCGTTAAATCCATACTTTTATTTTGAAACTGTGCGAGGGAAGCGCTCCACAGCCCTTGCAAAGATTCAAATTCTCAGATTTTTTTTGCTTTGACTAGACTTGTTCTTTCATGTTTTTATTAAAATTGTATATTGATTTTTGGGGTTATTTTTTACTTTGAAGGGGGGGAACTGGCCCTTCAAAGTTTCTCTTTGGCCTAGGGTGAAAAAATAAATAAAATAACAAATAAATAAACAGAGAGATGGACGATGGCCTTATTTAGGTTCAATTTAGATGGAAATAAGAAGGAAGCTAACAAAAAATATAAATATCGCTGTTGACTTATGATTGAGCTTTGGCCTTTAATGATCCTATTATATTATTTCAAGTAGCGTCGTTCATCATATATAAAAGATATTCAGTAAAAAATAGAAAAAATCTTAGGAATTTGTTGAATAATTGGGCTTTGGTATGATCTCTTTTGTTTATCCGAGGTTGGATTAGTGACGTTTATGAATATAAAGAGATTTGAAATCCACTATGGCCGAAGTGCTAAACTAACGGCATAACAAAGCTAATGAGAGCACAACATACACCTTAAAATATTAAAAAATATTCAACGATTAAAAGTGGCCAGCAGCAGCACGAAAAAATGATAAAATAATTTACTTTAAATACCCTCCTTATTTATTTTTATTTATTTTAATTTTTTAGCCATTTTGACTATACATTTTACAAATATAATTAGAGAAAAATCTTCTGGCTTCCGGCGGACGTTCAGCGCTCTCGTTTCTCAGAAGCCACCTATCCGAGGGTCAGCAGTACTTGGCCTTGCTTATTTACAATGACCTCGGTGGCAGTTCCTCTTTTTCTCCTTTATTTTTAAAACGTACCATCTCCAATCTTTCAAATCCAAACTCAACAAGGACCTTTTAAAGCCCCCACTCTCTCCTACTCCTGTTCTTCCCGGATGCATGTGACCACAGGTCATTTTAGGTTCTTTAGATCTTATGCTTCCATATCAAAAAAAAAATTGAATGTTTGGTATTTTAATTGGTCTCTATATAAATTATTATTATTATTTTAAATACCAATATTACAAATAACGAAATATGAGATAATTATTAGAGTTTTTTATTTTTAAACACGGTATCTTAAATCCTTATGCATGAATGGAAAGCCTTCCGTTTGCAAGTGAGAAAAGAAGTACATATAAACAGCTATCAGGTAGCAAAGCAAAACGTAAGGAGGAAACGAGTCAAACAAAACTTGTTTAAAATGATTTTGATATGGTAACATTTTGCTCAAGTAGAATATTTTTGAAGAGATATTTTTAATGAATTAGGTTCCGCTTCGGCATCTGAGGCCATATAGACTTTAAACAATTACAAATATATTTTAATAAGGATACGAATTATCCAGAGAACACAGGAGATCGGTGTTGAGGGATTTTTTCATTAAATAAAAATATTTAATGTAAGCACATCCTAAAGTGTCTTGATGGGAATATTGTATTCCTCCCTAGGTAACTCTACGAGGAGAGAGAATTGATGTGACACCCCGTCCTATGGAGGGACGTAAAGAAAGATTCCCTCTCAATGATGCGGAGAGAGATCCTTCTCATATTAAGATATTCCTCCCAAGCAAAGGGTTGATTAGGTTGGATGAAAGGGGCCGAAGAGAATTAAATATAGGAGGAGGAATTAGAGTTAGGAAATAAAGTAACTTCACGGGGTGTGTCCCGTACACGAAAGCACCTCGGGTATATAAGCGGGTCTTGGTAGGTGGACCTATACCTTATACATATGAAATTTATTAATATTTTTAAAAAAATATCTAAATTTTTTTTTTCTTAAATATTTAAAATGTTTGAATGAAAGGAATAGTCCATTCAATATTTTAGAAAGTGATATAATGAAAGTTTCTTTATGATCCAATTGAAAGATTATAACAAAATATATGCTAATATTATAAATAGAAATAATTTCAATTCACATTCTTTATCTTTATAAGCATCAAATTTTGTATATTAAAACCAAGAAAAATATACATGCTAATAAGAAGTTCATAAAATTTTTCAGAAAACATTTAATCTATTAAATTTTTTCCATTTTTTTTTTTTTCAATTTTTCGGGAATCGGATGAAAGAAATATTTTATTTTAATACCATTAGTACATTATTTATAATACTATGGACTCTCCTTAATCAGTCTAATTCGTCCCGATTAAGTTGTTCTTTCAACAAAACCCATTCAATTGTTTGTTTCCGTTTGTCAATATTTGTCCCAAATAGTCGGCGGTCCTGATTAACTGCCGTTCCATTTTACTTGATTCGAGAAAATTTTTACAAAATTCAATATCAATTGAATCCAGCGAATTACTTAATGGGTCACTGGGTACATTGATTAGTCTTTGGAAATATAAACTATAAATCAAAATGTCTTTTAATCTCATATATTTCGATAAATTATAATATTATATTTTAATAGGACGATGCTCGTTTTCCGTCCATATATTTTTTTCGGGATATAATACCATAGACATTAAACGGTATATATATATATATATATATATAATTTTTTTTAAGTCTTTAACGGCATCTGAAGCCATTTAGACTCCTTAATAATTAATATAAATAATTAATTGGTAGCCAATATAATATAAATAAATTTTTGTTGCTCAGGACAGGAAGCGAACCACTCACCTTTGTTACCTGAAATGAGACCTCTGCCTCTACATCAAGGGACAGGGGCAATTACGATTCAACTGCATATTTATTTAATAATATACCAAATTGATCAAAATAAATTTTCATCGTACTGCCTGGGTCCGAACCCACATCCCTTGGCTTTTAAGATGGTAAGCGAACCCTCATTAAATGTCTTGTCTGTGCTCCAAAGGACAGAAGTCTTTCGGACTAGTGTGATTAAAAAGTTAAATAAATAAAAAATTAATTAAAAAGTAAAAACTAAACTAATTGGTTTTTACTGCATGATTCGACACACGAATAGGCCAATTGAAGAAAATGCAACTCATATAGTAAGATTAAAAAATCGGACTTGACCTAATCCTGGATTAACATTAATATTCGGAAAAAGCGAAAATCGCCTCTTGAGGAGGAAAATTGCGCTAATTCCTTTATCTAATATTATTATTATTGGCTCTCTAAACGAAATCCTAGCTATAAAAGAGAAAGAATTCCTAACTCATTTCAACTAAATTACCCTTTGCTTTCAATTAAAAAAAAATATATATATATAATAGCTTGGATATAGGCTACTCTATAGAAGAAAAAAATATTGAGTACAGCTTGGAATTCAAAACTCAATAAAAGAAGCATCTTTATTTTAATCGATTTTTTTTTCTAAATTGAAACTAGTTCTGAACATGGGAGTCTACGCCAAACATTGTAATTATAAATGTTCTTTTAATTAAATGTTAATTACATATATTTTAAAAATCTGGTGACGCCCACTCATACAACTTTCTCTTAACTAAGATAAAGAAAGTTGCTGTCACACCAGATTTTTGTAACCGGTTCACAATTTTATATTAGCTTTTATTTTTAGAGATGTATTAATCACTTATTAAAGTTATAAAATAAGTAAATGATTTTTTTTAAATCTCTTTGGCATCTGAGGCCATATAGACATTAAACAATTGAAATTTATTTTATGACGATACATATTATCCAAGCATTATTTAGACCAATTGGTATCCAAATGATTTAAATAAATTTTCATCGGACTGCCTGAGATCTGAACCCACATCTCTTGGCTTTTCAGATTATAAATATTGACATTGTCAAGAGTTTTAACCTCTCGGCCACGAGGTGGGGGCAAACATTCATTTATATTATATTGACTACCATTTGGTATAAATAAATAACGACGGAGTCTAAATGGCCACAGATGCGGAAAAAGTCTAAAAAAATTCAATTGACAATCAAATCTCGTTTATTATTGTTCAACATGGGATTTAAAATATTTATATTTTGTTACTATGGCAACTAGTTGTCCTTTTAGAATAGTTTAAGAGAAAATCACAAAAACCTAAAAACTTACAAGAGTAAAGTGGGACCCAAATATTTTTGGGAGATAAGGGTTAATATATTTTAAAAATAATCTATAAAATAATTTTTAATTTTAATCAAAATCGTTAGAGCAAATATTTAGAAAAAAAAAATAAAGTAAAGTACTAGTACTCTTCGGCCGATTTTATTGGAAACGATCAAAGCGCAAGCGACATGTCTGCGTAGCTTAAATATAAAATTTCAGCCTCGAGCCTATTATCATTTTTGAGAAATCTAGTTCACAAACAAACACAGACCATTTTGTGGGAGCTATTTTTTAGGGGACCTTAAAACGTTTATTTCCGTTGAAATTTTGACATAGATTATTTTTGAAATCGCAATGCTTTCACAATATACATTTCATATATGAGAAAATAAAAATGACATTTTATCTATAATCGATATCTGGCTATATTATTTTGTTTGGAATTTAGCAATTCCATACAGGGGCGGTTTTGAGTCTAGGAAACCAAAATTTCGACTTATATATTTAAAAAAAAATAATGCGAAAAATAATTATAGTTTAATAATAACAAATTAAAAAAAAATTTAGCTTGAGCTCGACAAAATCATAAATACGCCCCTGATTGCATATATGAATCAACAAAAATCCGATAAGTAGGCAACATTTGCTGCAAATCTATTTATATATTTAATATTTAATTTCATAAAATCGCTACTCACAACCTCACAACTTTGAATCCCGCGGGCTGAGAGCAATAAGGGGCCCTGCGCCACTTCATCTAAAGTCCAAGAGACGCCACGCTTCCCCTGAAACCCGGGCCTTTTTGTTAGGGGAATCTTTTACTTTGTTATTTGAAGATTATTCATATCATCATTTTGTTGTTGCGCCCTGGTTTTTTGAGTTATCATTTTAATTAATACTTTCCCGGTATATTTTTCCTTTTTAGAAATAAATGTTAAACTTTGCTCGCAGCCTATGATTGTACCGTCATCATGACGTGACATTCATTAGCCAATCAGCAACCTATCATGGTAAATATTTTTAGATTATAATATTGTTTAGATAATACTATATAAGATCTAAATTTTTAAATTAAAATAGTATAATAATCATAAATATTATTTTCTTCTCACTTAAAAAAGTTCAGAGACCCTGATTGAAATGAATTTTTTTTTAAGGATAAAATAACAATCAAATATGTTCCATTTTATTAAAATTGTCTTTATTACAAAAAGATGAACCAAATTGGAGAGAATAATAAAAATTTCAAAAACACCCAAATTTTCTCATTGTCTATATGTAACTCTTGCTCCACCAATTGACAATAATTGGTCAATTATTTATTTCATTATTGATAGGCCTATATATATATATATATATATATAGGCCTAATATCCAAGATATTAATTGTACCCCAACTAAAATTTTTGCCGACCCCTGACTTATCTCATTTATAAATGTTTTTTGTTCGTGAAAAAATGATCGAAAATTTTCGAACCTGTAGCACTCGACGAGCTCGTTCGTTTCCCGGCATAGAGACTCGTAACCTCCACCCAAGCACACACAGACACACAGAAGAGAGTGATTGAATGTTGTTCAGGTGTTGTGGACACGAGAGCTCAGAACAGACTGGATTTGTTTGGCAACAGGTTGCTAAGTCTCCAAGAAGCCGTGAAGAAGGGGAGGAGGAGAACAAGAATGCCTTCAATAAAAGGGGGTGGGGAGGGGAGAGTCTCTCTCTCCTCCTAAAAATCATCCGTCCAAAAAATAAAACAAATTCCCTTCAGGAGAAAGTAGCTCGGGAGAAGGAAGAAAGTAGCAAGTAGATCCACATTTGGTTAAGCTGTCGTCAACTGCAAATATACTCATTATAATAAACTTAATAAAAACAATTTCTTCTAAGGAGTTTAATTAGGAATGGCTCACGCTTCAAAGAGAAGGAGCCCCTGCTTCTCCTATTAAAAACTAAAAAAAAAAAAAAATAACTCGACTATTCATTACTAACGAAACCGATATTACAATTAACTTCTTTGTATTTTATAATTTTTTTTTTTTAATTTTTAACTCGCAAAATTTTTTTAAAGAATGGCTGCTTGTTTGGTTTTCCCTTAAATAATTTCTAATTTTATTTTTTTTTTATTAATTTCCAGCTGAGTGCTGTCCAACTTTAATATTTTTAAATTTCAGGATTCCTCGTAGTTTACTTCTTGGACTATATATTTATATAAGGGTAATAATAAATAATTCGTTATGAGATTTATTCTTGATTTTATTATTTTGTATGAGTTTTATTCTTGATTGTTTATTTAGTTAAATAAATTTCTTACAAAATTCATAACGAATTATTTATTATTACCAATATCTCGTATAAATATATAGTCCAAACTACTATGCTGATATTGAAAAAATTTTTCCTACCCCTGACCCTTAGAGCAAGGATTAAAGTTCTTGCTCTTGATCGCTTCCCGTCTTGAGCTATACAATTTATTCAAATTATATTGGCTCCCAAATGATTTTAAATAAATATGGACGAAGTCTAAATGGCCTCTGTTATCAAAAAGGATTTGGGAGATCAGCGTACTTTCCTTCGGCGGGCCTGGCTGGGGAGAAGAACAACAGCCACCAAGATTGTTCAGGTTAAGCAAGGCCAAGCAGTGCTAAATCTGGGATGGGTGGCCTCGAGGAACAAGACTGTGAAACATACGCCGGAAGCCATCGATCGATATAGAAAATATATAAACTCTTAATGGCCACTCCAGGCGAAATAAGAGTATAAATAAAAAAAAAGTAAAGTAAAGTAAATGAAAATAAAAGTTTTTCTCAAATGAAAAATATTAATTTATTATAAAATACACTCTTTGAACAAATAGTCCAAAGACTTATTAAGTAAATTTATTATCGAAAATTAAAAATATGTTAAGAAGAAGTTAATCTTGTTGAAGCCAATATTTTTTAAGACCAGTATATTTCAAATAGCAAATTGTGATAGGCCTAATATAGAAAATTAGGTTCGATTGGGGTATAAATGAAATGACACTCGGGCACACAAACCGGAGGCAAAGCGAATCCAAAGCTCTCTCTCTCTCTCTCTCTTTCTCAAGTAGAATGAACCTAATTTCGACTTTTTACCCTTCAACATTTCTTAAGGATTATTTTAAGTCTTTTGAACATAAAATAATTATTATAATAATAATATTATTTATATTATAAATTACGCTAACCGTTATCCAGTCATATTTATTTTCAGCAATTGAGCATAAACGTCTAACCTTGAAACATCCTATTGTTACAGATAATTGTCGGCAATCCCCCTCCGCCCTCCTTGCCGTGCTTCCCCATCCGACGTCGCTTCCGCTGCCGAAATAGACGAGAGGACCCTTTCCTCGAGGAAGCGCCGCTCCGCAAAACTAGTACTTATTAATATTATTTTCAATCTATTGCTATTTATTTGAGCTGTTTAGAAAACAAATTTTTTTTATAGATAACTTTTAATTTTATTGAATATACAAAAAAGGGAGAATATTTGCCAAAAATTCTCTTTTTATATACATAGCGTATGATGCTAAATTTTTGAGAATAAATATATTAAAATTAAATAATCAAACAAACATTAAATAACCTTTTGGTTTCTGAACGACTCATATATCGATCTCGTTACTTAATCTTATTTATTATTATAATGAAGATTTATTTACCTTTTATTTATCTTTTTGGGAATAAAACATTCATGAGACAATAAATATCGATAAGCGTTTAATCGCTGCCATAATGAAACGATGCTTTCCTATAAATTCTATTGCAATTTCAGAATCAATAAGCATTATTTAATTACAGCAATATATTTTGAATTATTTACCTTCATTGCTTCGTCTTCCCTAAGCACATATTAAAATGTGGACCCAGGTGGGGAGGGGAGGATAATAAACTTCTCTGAAAGCGAGAAAATATCTCTTTCTTTTCATTTTTCTCTATTTAGAGGGCAGTAGCGCTTTCCTATTTTTGTCCCAGTGTGTTCTCCACTCGTAAGACATTTTATTTCACCTTTAAAAGCGACGCGAGTTACCCGAGCTAAGACTTTCCCTAAGTCAGTGTTAGGCTTTAATTTTCCCTAGGAAATAAATCTGAGAGGATTTTAACCAATTCCTGGAAATTTTATTATTAATTGTATCTCTCTGAGAATTAATTTCAATTGTTTATTAATAAATTTGAAACTTAAGGGAATAAAAAAAAAAAAAAAAAAAAAAAGAAGAGTGAACTTCTATTATAGCTGTGTTTCATAATGAGTTTTCGTTTGAAAATGGATTCATTTATTTCATTCATTTGCGAATTGTTTGTATTTTTTTGTAATTTCGTTTTAACAACTGAAAACTTTCCTGAATTGTCAGTTAATTGTTTTTTTTCATTAGCTATAAAATAAGCACTGTAATTTATTAGTTGATAAAGTTCAATAGGTCTTTTATTAAAAAAATATTAAATCCAAGGGTTATTATAAATTATCTATGATTATAGCTCACACTACAAAAACATTTTTGAAGAACAACATGATCGATGTTTCGAATGTCCTGGCTTATTTTGACTTGGTTTTGCCTGGGGTGGCGGAGAGAGAGGGAAAGAGAAGAGTAAAGCCGCCAAGAGCAAGAGCAAACATTTTCCCTGGAATCCTTCAACATTTTTTAACATAATTTTCTTGAAATTATGCCTGAATTTTTAATAGATTTTACTTGTCAAGATTCTTATGAAAAATAAAGGGCAAGTATTTAGAGCATTCTAAATTTTGCAACTTAGACGCCCTATTTACAGGAGGCAATGACTAAGACGGAGAAGCTGCGGATTACGAATCTAGAGTATGAAAAAACTCGAGTTCGAGTCCGGCTTGCCGCAATTATTTCCAACTTTGCCAGAAATCTCCAGAAGAAGGTAGGAGAGCGGAGAGATAATCCCCCCCCCCCCCTGAATCCCAAGAGGTATCACAATGGCGTGAGTGATCCCCCAAAGAAGGGCGGCAACCACCTAACCAACTATTTAGAAAAATCATTATATGCAATATCCTCAATATAATAAGTTTAGTAAATAGCTAACTATTATAGGGTGCATAAATTCATTCCTGTTTACTTGGTGGAAGGTAATGACCAACTCATTCGATTGATTACCTCAGAGTTCCTTTAGATTTGACCTCGCAGCTGTTAAATCTCCCAAGAAATTAACAACTACACATAGGTGATTGATTAAATATAAAATTTTATTTTTACGCTTATGCGTGGATGTTAGTCCAATTCTTGAGAATTTTTAAGTATTTTTCGGCATTAAGACTCCGTCCTTATTCGTTTAATTTTATTCTATTCTTCTATTTATTAAAAGAAAACTGAAGGAAATTCTTATCTTGATTATGCAATTTTTAATTTATATCTGATTAATAATTTTTGATTTTAGAGAAAATCAGAGAATCTCTTTGATTAATAACTTGAATAAAAAAAAAAAAAAAAAAGAAATGTGAAGATTTCGGGGAACTAAAAAAATCGCTTTTTGTTGATGAAGAAACGTAAAGAATGTTAGATAAAAGTTCAAAAGTTTGAGCTCAAGAAAAACATTTTACCGTGTACTTGTCAGTACCAATCCCCAAAATGATTATTAAATTTGAATTAAAAAAGCCGAGTCACTCTCAAGTCCCAACTTAATTTATTAAGTTAACATTAATCAGTGCCAAAAAAAAAAAGATCCGCCAGATGAAATTAGACACATGACATGTTAACTATTCAAATATGAAAGCTAGCCGTGTAATATTTTAGCTTTTTTTTTTTGAACTCACTGTCTCTCGAGTTTTTATTAATTTCAGTTTTTGATAGAACAAATCTCACTTTTCACTATCATTTTTTATTTTAGAAATTTTTTTTATTATGATACACTTTTAATAAACATTTTAATAAGTTCATTAGTTTTAATTTGGATTGCTAATAAGATGACATCTGGAACAAATTTTAGAAATTTTTTTTTAGTCATGAAGAGATTAATTTTTGGAGATATATTAACGCCAATAAATTATTACTCAGGTATGAATTACCTCCAACTAAGTCTGTCATTCTTTTTTCTCTTTATTCAACATCCTTGTTTTTTTTCGGCCCCAACTTATAAATTTTGTATCGGCTCGTCAAGAATAAGATCGAGAAATTAACTTACTAGGAATATATTCATATCTATTAATATTATATGAATATATTTACCTGATACCAGGTAATAAAAATAAATTGTGGAAGAAAACAATTAGAGCTTCATGGAAGTAGCCCCAGAAAATTTTCAAAATTTTTACAACTTAAAATACCCTAAAGACGTGAGCAACCTCTCCAAGTTTGGGGGCCAAATTATCTATTCTGTCTCGGAGTCCAGGGCCGGACCAAAGTATTAAATGAAATAAATAAATTTTAGGTGAATTAAAACAAATTGCTACTTCATTTTCCATTTGTTTATAACATAATGCTTTGATATAAAAGCTCTATATAAATAATGAATGACAAGTGTGAAGATTGACCTTGAACTTGAACTAGGAGGCTATCAATATTGACGTGGGTATTACTTAAGGATAATCGCTTAGAGTTTTCGTCCCTTATCATTGTCCTAATTGTTTATTCGAAAAAAACTGATCACACATATGCTGCCAAAAGACAAATTATTTTTTCTTGAAAATTTGTATATTTTCCTTTCATTATGGATCCGACCAACTTAGTTGAAATAAATCAGGACCTAGAAGGGTCGGGGGTGTCCATATGTGCTCTAAAGAAAATAGATTTTAATGAAAAAATAAAATTATTTGAATTATATTTCAATCTAAATCATAAACAACTAAATATAATAGATAAAGAAGAGAGAAATAGATTCTCTTAGTCATTTAGTACACGCATTCTGTATATTAATATTAATCCAAAGTTCAGTTTTGGATTTTTTTTTATTTATTCACTGACGGCCGTAGCCACCCAGCCTTCATCTTTTACAATTATTGTACAATGTTATAAAAAATAATAATGTTATAAACAATAAACAATCCAAAAAAATAAAATAAATATTAAAAATAACATATAATCATAATCTTTCGCCAACTTATATCTTTCAGACTTAACAAATTATTATAATATTAGTGTGTATGTTCTAATGTGTGAATATTGTTACAAATCGATGGCTTTCCAAACAAATTCACCCATTCGAATCTTTTTGATTTCAGCGGTGCTGCTGGCTATTTCAGCAACTAAGCAGGTGGGGGTAGCACCCCACAAATGTCCCCAACTTAACCATTGATTATTTACCAACTCTAAGTGTCTCAGTCAAAGATTTCGACATATTAATAATTACCGCAATTTTTAATTTGTTTGACTTTTCTTTTGATTGAAAAATAGATCTTATCTTGCAAACTTTAGTCGGGTTGTTTTAAGAATCCAGAGAAGTCTTCCACCTCTCTCAAACAATTAATACGAATAAGGTTATTGTAATGAAAGGACATTTTTTGACTTTCACAGTTCTAGATTTGGAATAAGGATAATGGAATTCCTAAATCGGCCCAACTATATTCCTTGTTTCTTTAATATCTTCAAAAATTCTTGTTAATTTTTCTAACATAACTAGAGAGATCTGCTTAATTCTTTTGTTTGTTGTGTCTGCCTCCCTTTGACGCTTCTCATTTTACACTATAATAATTGCCTAAGTAAATAACATAATAATAAATATACCTGTCAAGATTACAAATCATCATTTTATCATAATTAATTGCATCAGTTATCAATTTTTTTATAGTTTTATCATGGATTAATTTTGTTGAACATTAAAAATAAATTAATGTTAATAAAATTTAATTAAACCACATTAAAAAATAAAGTAAGAGCTCTCATTTATATGTTATTTATTTAGAAAGAGAAAGAGAGAAAGCAAAAATTTCTACCTGCATGTCAACTTGAAAAGCCACTCATCTATCACATTTGGATGAAATTTAAATGTGATCCATTTTTATTTATTTATTTTTTAAATATAAGTTGTTTTATAGTAGCTGTATTTTTAAATCATTTTAATTTAGTACTTAGAAATTAAATTCTTATATAATATATTCAAAAAATTATTCAATGGCTATAAAAAATTTCTCTGGTCATTTGTCTTATTTTTCTATATTTTCTAATTTTTTAAAGATGTTTCTTTATATCTGGGAGTTATTAGTGAAAATGAAGAAAAAGTTGTTTGTTTATTTGTTGTTCTCTAGTCACCATTCCCTCATCTTGCTGTGCTGATTGCGGCTTAAGAATACATCAGCTGGTAAAATTTCCGGAAGAAGTTCTGGCGAAGTTCACCCGCCAAAAGTAGAGGAACCTCTAGAAGGCCGGTTCAGCCCCAAATTGCATTGGATTAGATGTAATCCATAAATAAATATTTATAATTTAAAAAGTAATATGCAAATCTCTAGACTCTCCAAGCCTAAAAGGAGGCCCTGGTACTTGTATTCCTCGGCCTTCAGCTGGGAGCAAGAGGAAGCTTTTACTCAAAGAACGAACAAACAGGGCAACGGTTCTATTTTTTTAGTCACCACTAACCAATTAATAAAATAAAACTTGGCCGTTTTTCTTCTCTTTATAATTATTTTATTAAAGAAAATTTTAATTTAACCTGATTATATTTTATAGTCTTTGTAGGTTGGGTCGAGGAATTTGCACTGCCTCGACCTATCCTACTTTTTTAATTTTAAATCTTAAAAAAAAAAAAAAAAAAAACTATACTCGGGCTGTTTTCGGAATCATATTTATTTCATATGAGTGTAGAAACAAGGACATGGCCTTCTCACTCTCTTAAAGACAGAATCAGCGAAGCCAGTGAGATGTTTTAGTGTTTTTTATCTTTTGGCCTTTCGAGGGGAGGATAAGATTTCTTGAATTCCGAGCCTTCCTCCCCCCCCCCACTGGCAATAGCAATAATAAAATTCTTACCAAAACATTTAGTATTAAGAAAAAAAAAGGGCGTGTTCCACATAAAGTGATTTGCATATTACTCTTTAAATTATAAATATTTCATATTTTATATTTCTTTTGGAAGTTGACTTTGTTCAAGGAGATATTTTTGTAATTTAAGAAACAAATAAAAATAGAAAAACATTTCTTGGACAAAGTAAACTTCCAAAAGAAATATAAAATAAATCTTGTCTAGATCCCTTCTTCTCCATATAATTATTTTGAAGACTATTTTCAGTATATTAGAGATCCTTTTAGAAATAAAATATTCCATTTAAATGTATCCTGGTACCAGTAACACAATAATAATAATAATGGATTTGTTTCGATGTATCCAGGAAAACATATAAAATCTGATGTTTTGCCAAACATCTTAATATTCTAAGGATGGCGTCAGGTTAATAGTATCGAAATATTTAGATTTCTACAGAGTAACATACAAATAATTAGGCTCAAGTGGGCCTCCTTCATCCAGAAATGGTCATATTAAAAAATTAGCTTGGGCCCTCCCCGAAATAATCAGATATCTAGATAAAAAGTATTTACTATATAAAATTTTAGTGCCTCAAGCCTCACCCGTCGTAAACGAATTAAAGCTGGCATTTCTTCTCTTTTCAGAGGATTTACTGTTTTTTTTTTCTCTGGTGCATCTTTAATCCCAAAGCCTTTGAGGAAAAAATCCAATGATTCAAAGAGAATTTAATGAAGTGGTTATGTTGACTATTTCATCCATCTATTGTCCTAAATCTTTCACTGGTGACGGAGGTCATAATATCAAATCATATCAAGTTTTATTTCATACATTAATATTTTTAACAAGTACCATATAATATAAGACTGAAAATATGGGTCATGCCTGACAAATATTACTTTCCACATTCGATGATCAATTAAAATCAAATGAATTTTTATTTCCATCATCTTAAGTCCTCTCGTTTTTGTCGCCTCGCTCAATCACAAAGTCTTTCCCTTGAGTGACCTATTTCACTGACAAAAATTAATGAAGCAGTGTTAAGAAATTCGAAATCTCCTAATAGAACTAGCAGGTCAAGCAAGTAGTGTTTGCTTCGTTTGTTCGATGTTTCTTTTATCTGCTACTCAGAAGTTTTCAGTTCATTGTGCTTGTGACCCCTCATTTGGGCGTTTAGTAGTTTTCGAGATATAAATATCTCGGCTCTGATTAAAAGAGAAATTAGAAGAAAGAAAACATTTTCTTTAGCAATTAAAATACTTTTTTTCTAGGAAAAAAAAAAAAAAACTGTCCTTGACTCATAAAAATAAGTAAATAGTCCATATATACTTTTACCTTAAAAAGTAATTTGCAAAAATAAGTTTTTATATTAATGATTCCGCATTTATTTAAGCTTTTAATTCCTTAGAGCAGAAATAAAGGCCTTTCCTCATGATCTAAGGCTCACTGATTCGCCTTTAAACTTTTATAACTCCTGAGAAGTATACTACGTCAAAAGATGTTCAAAGGAATAGCAGAAATAACATATTGTAATATTTTTCTATTTTTTAGTATTTATTTGGCAGTTGCAGTTTAATTAACCAACCATCTTCCGGCCTTAGGAGTTCAATTTATATCTTCTCAAGATTTTTTCAAAAATGTTATAGATATTTATTTTAATATATCTAATGGCCCTCTCTGCCAAAAAGAGTAATTAAATTCTTCCACTTTTCCTATTCCAGAAGGAGACTTTTGGCAAAGTTGAATAATTTTTGCGGCAGGCCGGCTCGAACCCGAGTTGTGTACAACTTCATATCCGTAAACTGAAGCTTATCCGATTAGCCAGTCGACTCTAAAAATATTTCTCCCTCAAATAATTTTCTTTAAATTCTTGACCAAAACCAAAAAGCAAATGCGAAACACAACAGTTTCAAATCATTTTCTATAACGAAAAAAAAAAAAAGATTCTTGTTATAAAAAAATTCTCCTTTCAAAATGAGATTCACCAATCTTAATAATATATTTTTCTCAAATTATTTATATTATTATAAGATTGGATATGAAATAATAGACGGTAAGGAAATTTGCTCGATCCCCGTTAGATCAGATGAGTTGCACATCTAGTATAATGATATGCGATACGATATAAAAGTATGAGGCTCTTCCTTCACAAAAGTTTGCCGACCCCTAATAGAATGACATTTTCATTATATAATTTGAATGAAATATTAAGGGAGAAAAGGTTGATTAAAAATAATTAAACAATTTAATTTGCCACGATCTGATTTTCCATTTCTCTAACCCCTGAAGGGACATCTTACGGTTGTATGAAAAATTCAACTTAAAGCCTGTTCAAAAGAATCATTTTAGGATAATTAAATTAGTATAACCGGCCATAGAGAGAAAATCTAATTTATCATTTCCTTTGCTTTAATCTCTTTGAAACATATATATAATAAATGAATTTAAATGTAGGTCTTATCAGATGGCTATGATGTTAGTTATTAGATTAATAATGCCTTAATTAGGGTATAATTATCCTTTGCCGGGAGTTGCTCTTGGAAGGTTGCTGCTATTCCTTATTCTTTAGGGACCATATCGTTTCCATTGCCCGCTAAACCAACGACGATGAGTTAAAACCTACGCGCCAATACATAATATAATGTCCTTTACCTTTTCTTCTTGGTCCAGTTATGTGCATTATGAATTAGACGAATTAAAAGAAAGTATATCAAAGCGGTATATACTTAATTTGCGTGGGCCCCTGAACCATTTGTTAGGGTCCGCTTCCCGTCCCAACAGACAAAATTTATTTTAATTAATATAAATAAATAAGGACGGATTTTAAAAGGCCTCATATGTGGAAAAAGACAAAATAAAAAAATACAATTGCGCCTTATTTTTTTTAAATTAAAAAAAATATATTTAACATTTCGGTCGCTTATTGTGAGTCTTTCTTTTTTTTTTTTTTTATTTATAACTTCCAAAACCAGAAAACATTCGCAATCAATATTATGCCGAAGTGTGAGTCTTGGTGGCATCCCTAATGGTGACAAAATCAGCTTGAGACTAACTTCATATCCAATTTGAAGTTGAGAATAAATTAAAAATTTTTTATTGTAAATTGTAAAAAAAAATAAATATTAATAAAAAATATATTTTATTTTACACTTGCTTGAAAAAAGAATAAATTCCCAAATCTCGTATAAACTCAATAAATAAATGGTTTAGAGATGGATGTGCATATTAGAGAATAGCAATCTAGCATTAGAAAAATGAGCAAACTGGCGATCCGGGCTCCAGATAAAGAGAAGGCGCCGAACAGTCAAAAAATTTGAGTCGGTTTTGTTGGCCTTTTTGACTTAAACAAAGCAAGGAAATTTTATGTACTAAAAATAATAAAAGACCTCAGTTTTTCTAGAACTAGCATCCAGCAAGTACTTTAAAAATTTTGATGCCTTTCTCTCGCCAAATAATCTCATCTAAGCCACTGCAAAAAGGCAAAAGTCATCCACTCTTTCACAAATCTCTCTAAAATTCTGTTAGCGTATTAAAATTTTTCTGTTGAAAAATCATTTAAAAAAAAAAAAAATGACTTTCTTATTAATAGACAAAAATTAATTATTTATTTATTTTTATTTAATTATTTATTTCAAATAATTAAGCGGATTCATGTTTTCTTTTTTATTCATTTTTATATTCAATATGGTTTTTTTTTTCTGAATCAAATAAATGATAGCACTGAGAGATATAAATTGAATAAAAAGCGAGAATGTCGGATCTTTTGAAAATGAGGGAAAGACTCTCTTTCTTCTCTGTTCTATCCGCTTTGGGAATGCCAACTCAGATTAACAGGATAAAAACGAACGCTCTATTCAAATAAAAATAAAGAACGTGTAAGCGGAGCTCTCTTATCTGAATGTAAGTGAGAATTCATCGTTTCATTTTCTCCACTTGGAAACTTCTTTCCTCATTTAGCTATTATTAAATCTTTTTATTTTTTTGGGGCCCCTTAACCTAATGAAACTTGATAAAATATTTTTGCCGGTCCGTAGGCTCTTCTCTTTGAAGTCCTAGTTAGAGGAGGGACCTGGCGTGTAGCTACTCCTTGCGAAGAGTGCATCATTGAGAGGAAATCTTTCATAGGACAGCATTCCCTCTCCTTGTAGAGTTGCCTACCAATCAGGACGCCATCCTACCGATTGCTGCACGCAGTGCATGGATGGCAACCATATTCTATTCGCTATTTAGTTTTTATCTCTTTAAAAAAGGAACGAGCAAGACCGAGGACACTACGAATTAAAATAAATAGATGCTAATGGATCATGGGCTTATAACTTGTTTCTGATTTCACTATCGAAATAAATTCATTCGTGGAAAGCTGAATGATTTAAGAATAAAATGGAAAGTAGGATTTATTTGTTTTTGTCAATCTGGTTTGTTCGATGAATTATTTAGTATTTTTATCTTAAGTTTTATTTACTACTAGGGACATAGCCAAGGGGGTCTTTTACTGGCTTTTTTGAACACTTTAAGCAGGTATCAATCGATTTTTGGCATGGTATAGAAATAATTTTTAATCGCTCTCTATCGGGTGATTTTTTCCAAGCTAATGCTCCTAATTTTAAGGAAGGACTCCCTCAGCCCTTGTCAAGAAGACATCTTTGAGACGAACTCCTTCTTAACGTCCCTTCCATAAAACGGACCACTTCCTCTCCTAGAGAGTTCCCTAAGTAGAGGAATCATATTCCCATCCATTTCCAGTGTTTAATTTAGAATTTGAAGCGAATATGAAGCGACCCATTTCTCTATGAAGCTGTCTAATTTTTTTCATTTCAGTATCGTAGGCCATTGGATCTGCGGGCGCCAGATAAAGAGGCGGTACCGAACTGTTAAAAATCTGAGAGAAATTTCGTCGTCTAATTTCTAACGTCAAAATCTTACTTAGGCCACAGCTCGGACCGCCTGAGCAGAATGGTCTCTTTTACGAAACTAGAAAAAAATTTCTCCTTTTGAAAAATTAATGAACGAATAGTAGACAAAGAAAATTGACTCTCTTTCTTAATAATAAGTTAATTAATAAAAAACAAAAATCCATAATTTATTTATTTCTTATTTAATTATTTATTAAGCTCATTCATGGTTTCTTTTCTATTCATTTTTCAAAACATTTTTATTTTCTGAATCTTTAAAATGAATGGATTACATTAAGAGATGATGTCGGACTGAAATCAGGTCCAAGATGAGCGATAGAAATTGAATGACAGCTCAAGAATCTTTTGAAAATGAGGGAAAGAATTCTCTCTTTCTATCTTAGGTACGATAAATTGTATAATTATTTAATAATAATTTAGCTTTGATGTAATTTGATAAATGAGAAATGCAGCTCTCCTTTCATCATTTAAAATTATTTCTTCTCATCTGACGTTTCGGCCCGGATATGATACCATCTTCCGTAAGAAAATCTTCGTTTGAGTGTCAGATCGAATGCCAACATAATGAAACAAATTCTCAGCAGCAACAGAAAAAAGGCAGCTAAATAGAGATATTGTATATATATAATTGGACAATAAGCAGTAAGGCATTAAATTTTTTATGATATCCGTTATTAGTCCAAATAAATTTGATTGCTCAAGAAGCGACTTGATCAGGCTTTTCCAAACTCTTGAGACGCGAAAACATTTTAAAAGATGACGAAAAATAACGGTGTCGAAAAATACAAGGAATACACGTTTATTATTTATTAACGTACAAGCAGTCTCAATCAGAACTCATACTAAGTACATCCATCTCTTATACCCTCGGTTGCGTATGGTAATCACAAATGCACATCTCAATGTAATTGATGTAATTAGGAGAAATAGAAAGCAGGCACAAATATATTTGAACCATGAGACTGCCAAATAAAAAATATATTTTTTATACAGAGAATGAATTTATTTTTATAAAATATATAAATATATATTCTTAATACATCATATTTATTTGTAGTAATATATATTTAAACGTTAAACTTGCTGTTTTTTTATTATTTATATTGCCCCCCACTCCGAGTCCGAGAGGTTAGAGGCATTGACATTGAACCTTCAAAGCCAAGGGATCCCACAATCCGATGAAAATGTATTTAAATCAATTAATATAAATAAATATGCCTGGGTAATTGGTATCGTTCACACCTATGGCACAAGATGTCGAAAAAAAAAATTTAAATAATTTTTCTAGTAACTTAGTAATTACTTTTCTTTTCTAAGAGTGGGTCGTGGTCAAAAAAAGTTTGGGAACCCGGCCTTCACAATTCATAAAGCCTCTGCTCTAAGGGCAATGGGTTCCTTTTTGATTATGAACATCTTAGAATATTAAAATGTAAATGAGCAGGAAATTTTTGCAAAATATAAATTAAAATATTGTTTTAATAAATCACCGATAATCTACTTGTATCTTCTCTTAATTACTCTAATCTATATTAATTACAAGATCAAGTTTTATCTTTTTTAATTGAACGGAATACTTGTTTAAGATCCATCTTTGTTAAAGTGTGATAGATTAAGCTTACTTATTCTTTAAAAAAGTTTCTAAATATTTTAAATTAAGTTGACTGGTTAGATAATATTTCTATCATTATGAAATTTAATTCAGTTATTATAAGATTAATACCCTCTGTTTTAACCTTTCGGTTAATCGGCCCGTGAAGGACTTGGCAGAGGCAGTAATGATGGAGTGTTATATGGTCACCACACTTGGTTTTGCGAGACGGTATTTCTAGTTCACATGGAAAATTTCTTGAGCAGAGGGAAATCCTAATGTTTTTTTTTTTACTCTTCAACAAACGAAGAGAATTCTTAATAATGGAGGGAGGAGCGGGCAGACAGGACGAAATTAAAACTCAAGTTTGAGACGTTTCGGCTTTAATTTAATATTGTAATCATCATTTGACTGGCATTTATATATAAGCATCCTTTGTTTATTAATTAAACAATAAACAAATCTGCGATTTTTTCTCACTGCTTTGTCATACTCTCTAAATGGACTGGTGATGGCAAATAAAGCCAAAACGTCTGCTGCCTGCTTCTTTCTCATTATTAAATACACGGCTACTTTACTACTTCTCATTCACAAAGAATTCTCTTGTGTTTTTTTGGAAGTTTTTTATGTATCCCGACCCATGAAATTCAAAGAATAAAGTAAATTCTATAGGAACCCATCGTCGACTTCGCAGTGACTAGTAACGACCCAAAAGTCAACATAAATCATTTAAATAAAATTGTATATAAAACTTGCCTCCAAATTCATAAAAATTATTAATAGGTTTTAAATGTTTAGGAAATCAGTAGTGAGAAAGTCAATGACTGAGGAAGCCCGGACCCACGCTGCCCTCTCGGAAAAGCCCTTTTCTTTCAAAATACCAGTCAACTGTAGGTAAATACTTTTTTCCTAGAAATAAATTTTCACCGCGCAGGGTCCGTACCCACATTCCTCAATAGTGTCAATATCTTTAGTCTCTCTAAGGCTACGAGATGGGGCACACGTACTTGTTAAATCTCCCTAGCCAAAAACAAAACGTATGGGTGTCCATATCTAGAGCAATCAATCCAAAAATCCATTTGTTAGCGTGTCATTTTCCCACAAGCTAAAATGAACGAATTTACCCTCTCCATGATATTTAAATCAGATTGCCTACCAATTAAATTAAATAAATATGGAGGAGTTACAAACCCACCCACAATACACATGTTCTCTAAACAGACTCTTCAGATATAGTCCTATCCGAAAATTTTTTGCTGATTGATCGCTATTGATGCCCTGAGGTTGTTTTTTACATTTGGGATTAAGATCTATTGATAGTTAAATCAGAACAAATGATTCCTGATCGCCTGGTGGATAGGAATCCAACCGATTGGAATTTTCTCCGCCTTTAGCGAAATTCTTCTCCGACACCAAAGATATTCTTAAACGAGAGATATAATATATTGATATTTCATTTCTTTTAATAAAAATATTTTTTTTCTCCTTGTCAGGGTTTTGTTTTTTCATTTATTTTTCGACTGTCAGTCATTTGGCCAGGCATTATTTTTATACCAATATACATTTACATGTAGAAAGGGTAAAGATGAAAGAGCGTAGCATCTAATTTTATTAAAAAAACCCAGAACGACTGCTATGCAAAGATTTTGTCAAAAAAAATGCCCTCTTATTAATATGTTGTTAATAGGCATTACCAGTCCTATTTTATGTGTGAACCAGCGCCTAGTCAGTCATTTTGTTTTTCAAAGTGACTTGGAATAGGCGCTGGTTCTCTCATAAAATAGGCATATACACAAGACTGGACAATGCCTATTTTATTCCACCCTTTTGAGTGTAACGTTTTGTGTCTTCGTCAGGCGATACAAATCACTTTTACACTTACACAAAAATTGTCTGCTATCCACAATTCAGTATATGAATATAATTTATCAAAAAAATATATTAATTTATATTTAAAGGCTTATCTATTTTCCAGGTTTCGATAGCAACTGCTTATCTTCACCAGTATTTGGTTTGATCCTGGAAAAAGAATTATTTGCTTAAATCATTTCTATAAAAGAGGTTTGATATCATTAACAAGAAGAGCAAAAATTTCTTTTTGGAGAGATGATAAAAATTTATTATCTAAAAGCTCTCTAATAAGAATGCTTTAAATTCTTAAAAAACTTTCCAGGATCAGAGCAATTGGACTGAAGGCCTTTAAATGTAAATAAATATAATTTTTGATACTGAAGAGAAGCGTATCAGAACCATCCTCTAAATTCATATTTCAAGCAAATTGTGAAAAGAAATGTTAAACAATTTTTTCTTCTGCGTTCGGAGTCCATTTTGCATAAATATTCCAAATAATTATCTTACCATTACTATTCAAATTTATTATCATAATAATAAACACAAAAGCAGATTTAACAATTACATATGAATATATTCAAGAATTAAAAAAAAAAAATAGAAATTTAGAAACCAAATAGATTTATAAAATTTTAATCTATGGTTATCTTAATAGATATCAAATTTCGCTTAAGTTTTTTTTCTTTTTAATAAATTTACAAAATTGCATAATTATTTGATTTGTCTTAAACAAGGGAGGGAATACTCTTTCTCTCAAGATTAGTAAATGAAAGTGTAAAATTATTATAATTATGTTGAATTTCATAAAAGAAATTCTTGAGGGCAGAGTAATTGATGTGGCCTAATTAAACGAGGTGTTATATTATAATATTATATCCGAGATCTGTCGTGCATTTGCTGGGAAAAATCGCCACCAATAACTTATCTCTACCATCGCAGTTTTATTTAACTTGTTTCGACTCTATCCCTGTCTGTCTGTCTGACTGGACAAATATCTTCTAGTTAATTTTTAAACCCTTTCCGATGAGCTAGAGATATGAAAATATCCACTTGACTCAGATTCGACGTCAATACAATGAAGTTAAAAAATAATTTCAAAACAGAGTCGAAAAATGTTTTGAAAAAAATTAAATCCCAAAAAGTGTAAGTTTTCAGGCGTGAAAAAAATAAGCTTTTATTTACAAATGCACTAAAAGAGGAAAATTATTTTTTCAAAATATTTTTCGACTCTGTTTTGAAATTATTTTTTAACTTCATTGTATTTGCGTCGAATCTGAGTCAAGTGGAGATTTTCATATCTCTAGCTCATCGGGAAGGGTTTAAAAATTAACTAAATTAAATATATTTGGCTTATTAAAATATATAAAAGCGTCCCCGCTTTTATTTTAATTAGCCAAATAAAATATTCAACAATTTTACGAAAAAATAAGGTGTTTTTTAATAAATTTTTTTTTAATCAATAATATTAATAGATATGCGAGAGATGCCGAGATGAAAATTCTATTGAAGTGACTTTTAGGGAGGAAAAAAATTTCTGTTATTTGTTATACAAAAAGAACATAAATATTTATTGTTATAAATTAATAGATAAAACTTTTTTCACGACTCTATTAAATTGGCGCTTATGTGAGGGGCCGTAAGCTAGATGCGTCAATGGAAATGCGGCTACTTTGGATTATTGAGATCTAAAGGGGTCTTCAGCAAGGAGTAAGAGGATAGCTAGCGTGCCTCCATTCAATCAGATTTCTCTTTTGCAAATTCATCTTATCCCAGTTGAAATATTTTTTCACATAAATAGAATTGGGATTATGTAAATGTTTCAGATGCTTAAAAAGCAAAACATACTCGAGCGGCGGGGCGGACCTCACAAGCGTGTTCCCGTTCTTCATTTGAATATCAATTTACATATTTTATTATTGGCGTGTGATTAGAGGTGACGATGACCTCTGGTCATTCGAGTGACCCGGATTCCCGGGACCCCGGCTTCAAAGAGAAATCTTAGGAAATCGCTCTTTTATTTCTCTGTTTGTTTTTCCCCATCGACTTCTAAATATTTATTTTTTAAAATACTAGTATATATTTTTATATAGATCATTTAGAAAATCATCATCAAACATCAAACAAAAATTAAGAGATTCACGAAAGTGAATTTTTTTATTTATTTATTTATTTAAATAACTTGTGGAATTGAAAGTAAACAAACAAACAAAAAAATTAAATATTTTGCTTTTATAATGAAGGGAAAAAATGGGATGAATTATGCAAAAGAAAGTCAAATATTACTAATTCAACATTCGTTATTAAATTTTTCTCTCTTATTCCATTTACGTTTTTTTAATTTTTTTTTTTTTTTCAACATTTTATTAGATTAAATCAAATATCGTTTTTTAGTATATTGAATTATTAAACTCTCTCGTTTTTTTTTTAATATTTAATTCGTATTTAAATAAAATTACGACTCTCCGTGTTTCATAATTAATGGATTAATTGTATATTTTTTTGATTATTATCATCCGATATGGAATAATAATTTTATTTTTTATTTTATATTTTCCTCTACTCTCTAGCTGTAGATTCTCTTATTAATAAGTCGTAATGGTAGATGTGAAGAATTATGTCTCGTATAGAAGGGCCAAAAATAAAAGCCTTTATGATCTCGTAAGAAGTATATATAGTATATAAATATATTATCTCATCATCATCCATGGATCAAATTATATATATGTTTATGAACTTGTGGGAAATAATTTTATACGAAATAATTTGATCTATGGACTGATGATGAGATAAATTTGTCTCGAAACGTCTACGAGATCAAAAAGCATATAAATGCTTTCTGGCCTTCTATATGGGCTATCTCTTATTGATAGGTCATTGAGTTCTTTCCCAATTGGTTTATAATCTCAATCGTTTTTTAAAGTTTGTCCTTTCTTTTTATCTTGATTGTTTTTACTTTCTCTTATCTATAAATTCTACGAATATACCTTAGGTAGGTAAGAGAAAATTGTGTGATGTGCGGCCATCAGATCAGATTTTTATTATTATTTTATCAATTTTTCACGTATAGCAATAGCAATAGAGCAATTCCCTTTAAAAGGGGCAAATACTCTTTCATAAAGGGTCTTCTTTTAAAATCAAACTATCCTTTTCCTGACTGCATCGTGCAGGTCTGATCCTGTCTGAGTGCTCAGGTAAAGTAAAGCGAGTGAACTCGCACAAATCAGTAGTGAGAGAGGCACGGGCAGAGGAAACACGGCCCCACGCAGCGCTCCCTCGGAAAAGCCCTTTTCTTTCAAAATACTAGGTAAATTCTTTCTCCCTATTTACTCTAATCTTATTTCTTTTATTTTTCTTATAATTTAAACCGAAATATACTTCTAAAATAAAAAATAATCTAATACACTCTACGAAGGAAGCGATCCAATCACTTTTTATGATCTTTTAATAAGTATGCAAAGTTTCATCCATTTCGGTTCAGGATTTATGTAAAATAAATCCTACAATGGAGCAGAATTAGCGATCTTGTAAAATTTATTTTAAATTATATTGGCTACCAATTGATAAATAAATATGGACGGTTGGAAAAAAGAATAAAATAATTTAAATAAAATTGAAAATAAAACATTTTTCCAAATTCATAAAACATAGAAGGTGTTAAAGGTTTAAGCAATTTTTTATTATTACTTCAAAAGGTTCGGTTCTTTTTAGTTAAAAAAAAACCCTAGAATTTTTTTATGAATTAAATTTAAATTTTTAAATATCTTGATAAAAAGGCTATTTGCCCTTCCAAAATCTTAATTCTCGATCTAATTATCACACCTTGTTTTTAAAAAGTTTTACTTTAAATTTTCTCTTATATACCAATTATTTATTTATTTTAACACTTTTTAGACATCTAACTCCTTCCAGATTTATTTAAATAAATTTTATCGTTCAGAACGGGAAGCGAACTGACTCTTACATCAGTAAGAACTCTACCTCTGCTTTAAAGATCACGAACCCAAATATTTAGCAAACTTAGGAAATTAATAGAATTTATTGAAAGAAAATTTTTATGTGAATAAAAGCCGAATAATGTCTTTTTATTATTAAAATATGTTAATCTTTAAAAACGCTTCAAATTATTTTATACACAGAAACGAACCAACTATTCAATTTCTTTTAATGGAATGGAATGTCTAAAAGATTTTGATTTTAAACAGAACAATTTAAAGATTGTAACCTCATTCAGGGGTACCATCATCTATTACAGATCCTTTTATAGTGTTTGGCCTGGATTTGTCAAAAATTTGATCACAATCTCGATAAAGAAAAATATCCAAGTATTTAATACTTTTTTTTGACCAAGTGAAGTGAAATAGGAGTGAGAGGAATTTAAGAAGCCAATTTTTTGTTATTTACTTGGCAATTGCTTTAGATCTAGAAAAGGGGTTATTGTCCTCGAGGAAAATCTTTTTTTCTCGGCGTTTTTTGATAAGATTTAATCCTTAGAAAAAAATCCCCACTCCCACCTAAAACTAACCGCTTATAGCTGTCCCATTCGGCCCCTCTGTATAAAATTACTTTTTTAATATAAAAAAATAAATTAAAAATTAATAATCAAATCACTTTTTTTTTATTTTACATTTCAGAAATCTGCTCCTCGATGACACTCGTTTTAAACACAAGCGAACGCCTCTTGAGCCGAGCGCGCGTTTTGTCGAGGGTGTTTTATTCATTGTAAGTAATATTGTTTTTATACAATCTATTTGCTCGTACTAAAAATTTCATTTTGAATTGCATTTTAATTCCACGCAATGTTTTTTTCCTAAAGACTTTTTCTACTCTTTAAATTTAATTTAACGGATAAATTTCAATGGTATTTTAATTATTAAATTTTATATGTATATTATTAATATATACTTATTTTTTTATAAATTATTCGTATTTTCACGGTTCTCGCTTATTATTAGCGTGTCTGTTTTGATTATGGGAAATGCCATACCATTACTCCAAAAAATGGTTATGAATGTTTTGTTTATCTGTATAGCAAAGTGAATTTGAAATAAGACATCTGTAATTGTTTCGACCCAATTTTCTCGGTGACGTTTCCGGAGCTAGGCGCCTCCTGTCCTCAGGACAGGAATTGTCAATTAAATCATTTTATGATGCCTCTATGCATTCGCTTAAATGTTCGTCGAAGCCTGAATTTTATTTATTCAGATGAAAACGTTACCTATTAATATATTTTTTTCTCTTACCACCTTATTTGTTTGTGGTTTTAGAAAAATAGCTAATTTTTCAATTTATTAAGGATGTTTTTTTTTTTTTTTTTTTTTAATAAAATATTTCTGAGAGAGTCGCTCACGATCGTTTAAGATATAAAAAAAACAATAGAAAAAGGAAAAATAAAGAATGGGGCTAATCATAATGATAATAGTAATAATAAACCACTTTCGTAAATTACAACTGTTGAAAAATAAGCGTTGTAATTTGCTTCTTACTTCACCTCTACCGTGAGAAAATATTTTTTCTAAGAGAGTGCAAAAGGAAATTTTAAACTGGATGTTACCATTTCTTGCAAAAAGATGATCAGCCTAAAATTGAACTTTAAAATAATTAACTATCTCCTTTTAAGACCCTTAATTAAAAAAGGTGAAAAACTATCAAGACCCTCCCTCCCCCCTCTTCAGGTTATTATTATATCTTCTTTAGGAACACAAATCTGGATCTTTTTTCTAAATTTAAATACGATAGCATAGCGGTTCTTATTTTTTCTTTGACACCCTTTCAAATTTTTTGTCCTGGAACTCAAATTATTTAGAATATAAGGACCTAAGACCTAAAAGGTATCAAATATTCGTATTAAATAATCCATCAAATGACTTCGCGGACCCCTAGCGTTGAAGAACCGTTGCTAACATATTCTTATTTATTTAAATTCAATGGTAGCCAATATAATGTAAATTTTAAGAAGTTCGGCTAATTCAATAATTAATGGCTGCGATGTCCGCTCTCTCATTGCTAGATATTACTTTACTCATCAGCTACATCGGTGTTAAATTTTTTCTCTGTTATCTTATATAATTAAGCCTCTCTTTAAGATATCCCCAGAGGAAATAATCTGGGACTTAAATTTTTATTAAATTCTTGCATTAAACGAGGAAATGCAATGTTAAGCGTGAGAAAATCGTCATTACGTGAGGTGGGATTACACAAGTTCGTTAAAGAAGGGATAACGAATCCGAAAATATTTCGGGTTAACTGAAGCCTGCACCTCCTTAGCGATTTCGGTCGATTTCTCAAAATAGTCAACATAAGCCCCTTTTTATAATAACATCTTTACAAGGTCTAACAAAATGTAACAAAAAAAGAATTTTTCAAATTATTTCTTTTCTTTTACGCTATCATGTATATCGGGTTCTGTTCTCTCCTCTTGTATTATACTACAAATTATGTAGAGGGGTCAAAAAATTGAGAGGAAGAAAGAGTTCTGATAAAAATTAACTATGAAATATTTACTTATAATAAGAAGCAGGTGATGCATGAAATTAGTTACAAAAACATTTTAAAATTTTAATTAGGCATTTGCCTAAACATCCCAAGTCGAATTATTATAAAAGGGAAAACAAAATGAATGTAACTCAGATTTTGTTATTTTTCATTGTTACTCAATATGGACTGTGACATAATTGTTATGCTTAAAATGATTCGGAAATTTATTTATTGTAATGAATCAAAAGTCAACTGTTTAAAAATGCAGTATGTACTTATTTAATTTAATTTGTTTTCAGGTAATTTTTGAAATCTTTAATTTTTTTCTAGTCCATAGAATATTATCAATTTTTCATCAAATCGTTCTCTTCCTTCCCCCCCCCCCCCCCACTCTACTTTCAGGATGAGAGAGCACATGTGTTTCTGAATGAATTCTTTGCGTGTGATCCGGTCTTATTCACTCTCGTAAATGTCTAGTAACATATTCGTCATTATTCACTTCTCTTTTTTGGACCTCTTAATATTAATTTAGTAAGTCCTCATTTTCACTTATCTCAGTCTAAAAATTTTGTTTTCGAAAATAAATAATATATCATCATCGATCGTTTTCTATCTTAAATGCTTTTATTTTCTAATTAAATATTGGATTTTTTCTTCGCTGATATATAGACTACATCTTTAGATAAATTTCGTATTAAAGGCTTTCGTTTATTAATTTCTTCGAGACATTTTATCGGACGGTTCATTAGATTTTAGTTATGACTGAGGGATAGGATACCTAGACTCCCTTGAAAAAATTGGACGACTCCTATCAGGCATAAAAAATGGATACATAAAACAAATAATTATCAGCCCTATTTTTTAAATCCTCTGGGTGTCCAAAGGTTGTTAAACAATTTTCATATATTTTTTTCATGTCAATTGGTATAAATATTTTTATCGAACTTACTAGGGTTCCGAATATGTTTACTAATTTAGTCAAAAAACAAATTATTCTATTCAGGCCGGTCTTGGATTTCCATGAATTTGATGATATATTCTCACAAGTTGTCATCCCATTTTTTTTACGAGAAGTGTGAAGACCAGGCTTATGACTCAGCTTCTCTTCACTTCTCTGGACCGAAAGTGGCCGAACTATGCTTTCATTTTAAAAAAGATAACTTTTTCATCTAATTAGGAGTGTTTTTAATGTAAATCGGTTGCAAGAAGATTCAAAGTTAAATTCTCCGCAATGGAATGGGTGTCCCCTGATTTGAATCTTCAATCCTAATGCAATTATCACATTGTGGAATACACGTTTTATGTTTACTCTTATTTAGGAAGGAAATCAAATTAAAGAGAAATGATCTCCTTGGTTTTGCAGGCCCGAGCTACTTGACATGCAACTAAACCTGACTAGTCATGTTACTTGTTACTGTGTCCTCGTTCACATTGCTCTAACATATTGTTTTGTTTTTACTAGAGTTGTCAGCTATATTATTATTCTTGATAGCTCTTAACTGGTTTATTTTAGAGTCAAAATAATATATTTAAAATTTTTTTATTTTTCTTGGATAATGAAAAAATAGAAAATTCAAGAAGCCGCAAAGAATAAAGTTCAGCTGATGATTTATTGCTGGAATCAACTCATCTGTAAATTAACACTAACCTGAATGTAATGAAATGATTGGGATGACTCAAAGATAATTTTTAAAAATCATTTATTTATTATCGGATATTTATAAACTATTTTTCTTTGCTTATTTTTACTTTTTTAAAAAATAAATGAGACACGGGCGTCGCTTTATCTCTAAAGGAGTAACTCAGTGGCGGGGCACGAAGGGAGCAGTGGTTCTTAACCTTTTAACTGTTGGTGGCCCTTCTGTCCCCGCACCTCCTTGCAAAAATAAAATAAAAATCAATTTGTAAATGATCTGATATATAATTGCAATTCAGTTATTCAAGAAAATTAAATAAACAAGACACCATTAGACACCAAAAATTATATACAGCAAAACCCCGGTTAATACGGTTAATTAATCCAAGTGGGCCGTGATAAGCGAAATTGTGTTATTTGAATAAATACCATACACATTGGAAATGCCTCAGGGTTTTTGAATTTTCAAAATATTTGCTAAATCAAATTTAACTGGCGGTAAAACAGAAAACTCGAAAACGGTGCTAATCGGAATCGCGTTAACCGGTGTTTTGATCTACAAAAAGGTTTTTTTCCTCATTATCATTTTAATTCAAACTTTGAATTTTATTTATATTATATTGTAGTTTTAAACAAAATTATACAATCGATTAAAAACTTTGTTTCAATTATTAAAGCCGGTTGTATCGTAAATAAATAAATTATATATCATTAGAAATCAATATGGCCTTAGAGGCTGAAAAGAGCCGGCGAACCGGCTTGAGAAACCGGGATCGTTCTTGTTAGGCAAAGCAAACCAGTGCTGACCCTTGGGATAGGTGACCCCGAGCGTGTATTGTCTAAGTGATTAATATATATCGTATATTTAACATCAGCATCCAAAATTGACTAAAAAATATTACAAAATGTTCGCACCCCTGGTTAAGAATCACTTGAACAGTTGATGAATGGGTGGGGAGGGGGAAATATCACTCAAGGCGGGAAGCGATCCACTGACCTTTGGAACGTGAAGTTCCCTAGCTCTGCACCAAGGGACAGGGTATAAAATATAATTTTAAGAGAAGGTTCGGTCATATAAAATTTGACCCCCTTCAATTTTTTTAAATATAGTATTTTAACAGAACCAGGGCTCCAAATTTGTCTAAATTTTCTTTTCGAATATATCGAATATATCACCTGAATCTAAGCGGATATATATTTATTGGCTACTAATGAATTTAAATGATGGAGTCTATATGGCCTCATATGCCGAAAAAGACTTAGAAAAAATTATTAACTATGAAAGGAGTTGTACTGTATTAGAATACAGTTTCAATTGAAATCCTGAAGAAGGAATGAATGACCTGAGAAAAGTTTCTTTTGACTGGAAAGCCCTATTTAAAGGATGATATAAATTGTCTTTATACTGTACTTGACCTTCCAAAAGAGCATTTCATTTGTTCAATTACCCTTGAGCTCGTTTTAAGGCCTTTTCCCTATCAAGTCAAAATAAGCCATTAATTCCTGAGGAAATTAATGGCTTCTGGCCCCTTGGGCAGCCTTCAACGGTTTTCCTTCTTTTGACACACTTGGACAGGATACAAGATCCCGAAAAAATAAAATTTTATCGAATTTATTCATAATATGAGTTCCTCGTAAGACTTTCATTAATATCGTTGGCGAAGAATCCCTTGCCTCCGGAGTAAGGATATTTTAATTAGCTCCTGGATATAATAAATTATTCAGATTATTTAAGACAGGAAAAGAAGTCAGGCCTGCACACAATTTTCCTCAAGAAATTTAAATATTTTATTATATTTTTTTTTTAACTTTTCCAAAGTTTGAATAAACTTAGTCTGGATTTTTTTCCTTTTTTCTAGAAGGGAAGAAAAAAAATTTTTTAAACACTTTCTAAGACGTCTTTCTTTCAACATTAAGAGGGAGGAATTTTTTTTTTACAAAATTACAATTTTGGCAATTTTGTTTTATTTTTATTGTTTCCTAAAAAAATTTCTTAGCTCCGCCAACAAAGGATTAAAGGAAGTAAAAAATTTTCAAAATGCAATTTCCATTTTTCATATCCCCTCTTTTCTTTTTTAACAACTAATTGCAAACAAACGTGAAAACGAGTTGAAATTGTTTCTAAATTGTTCTACTCGTATTCGTAAGCCGTGCTACAGTTACAAATGAGCGCTTGTCTGTGAAAATCTCGGAGAGTTAAAGTTGAACTGATTACATGATGCCACCCACTTAAATTGAAGGTATAAAATATATATTTTATACAATATAAAAAATATTTTTCCTATCCAGTTTAGTTTACTGCTCCCCAGAGATGTCTATAAATTATGAATTCATCTTTCATAATGCGGTCCTTTCAAATTAAGGCCATTTTATAAATGGAAGCTCTTCTATTAGTTTTGAATTACGAAGGAAGTTAAAAAAAAATATTCGGCCAAGATAAAAA